>CM035152.1:159821122-160073801 GCA_020205615.1 Panax quinquefolius
GATTTATAAACAAGTGGATGCGATGAAAGTTTCTCCTAAATCTGAGTTTGGCCAGATAGTCAAAGTCTAATTTCTCGGAGTCAAGTTTAAACGTTGAGCAATATGCAGGAGAGATAAAACGAATGGGTAAAGACCGTATCAAGTAAGGTATAAACTTCGCAAAGAATTTATAAATAGCTGCACCCATGATCACCCTGCTTGGGTTCTCGATTATGACCAAATACAACAAACGCCTTCCTTTCCAATCGCTGACTTTGACTTTTTCTCGGGATACTTTTTCAGTCACCGTTCCCCATCGAATTCAGGTTTCGCTACCGCATAATCTCGAAGCGATATGTCCTTCCTTTCCACAACTATAGCATACCTTGAATCGTCAGGCGCTTGACCGATATGTCCTTCTTTTCCGTGATTTGTAGCATATGACCGGTGGTCGATCTCTCCCTTAGAACCGCTACACAGACTGCCGCCTCTTCACATAAATAATTTATTAAATCTCCTCTTTAAAATCTCCTCCTAACTCGCTTCTTTCCTGCTTTCACGGCTATGACATTACCACCAGAGTAGGTTACCATTTCGGTCATTCGCTTTTCTCCGCGTTAGTTATCATTATTCGCGTTGACCGCTATCTCCGGTAACGTATCCTCGGTTATGGTCCTCAACAATTGACCGTTCGTTATCTCGCTTCTAATAATTGAGCCCTGCTGATAATATCCTGAATAAAGAAAATAGGTATACATCACCCATTCCGAAAGTTGTCAATACATGGTACAGTAAACAACTACAACTTTATTATTAGAACAATGAAATCGTGAGTTTAAATACAAATATTATCTTCAGACAATATTTATACTCACGTAAATCCTCATCACATTTATTGATACATTATTTTACAAAATGGTGAGGACTACTAAACAATCCTTTCTAAAACCTTCATTCCATACCCACTGCTACTCTCTTTCATTATATTCTCGCCTCCCGAGAAGAATGGAACAAAAAGGAAAAGGTGAGCTCAACTAGCTCAATAAAGAATATTATGACTAAGATAATATCTGACAAATTATCGTTAGTCTTCACGAGGAAAAAATGCGATAGAATCTGATAGACGACAAGTTTCCGGATCAATATTCGGCGAAATAATAATTCAAGAGAAGAGTTACGTAGAGAATGAAATCTACTATAATCTATGAATTTAATATCCATCATCAAAATTTTATCCTCAGAACATCAATCAATATTCATCTCAAATCAAACAATTATCTTTGCACTTCTGGGCCAAAGATATTCATCGATCGGTCGTGTTCATCTCAACACTGTTCATCTTTGCCTTCTGGGCCAAAGATATTCATCGATTAGTCGTATTCATTTAAACACTGTTCATCTTTTGCACTACAGCCAAAGATATTCTTCGAAAATCATTCATCTTTGCACTACGGGCCGAAGATATTCAATAATATCATCATTTAAGGTGAGGATGATGAAAAATATTTTTAAAGAACGAATCCAAAGTGAAACAAAATGACGAAGGATTAAGGATTAAGGATTAAGTACTTTGTTTTATCCATATCCAACAATACCTCAAAATAATCATAGTGGTGTAAAATTCAAGAATGATCAAAACATGGATCTGATCAAAGCTAGTATCCGAGAATAGATATTTTTAGACGAAAAGAAGAAATTTTATTTTTAGATGAATAGTCTTGAGTATCGTGAATAGTCTTGATATCGTGAATAGTCTTATAATATCGTGAATAGTAACTCCGACACCAAAAGATAGAAATTCCACAAAAAAACACATTTTCACGCTTACGCGATTAAGACTGTGAATAGTAACTCGTGAATAATAACTCGTGAATAGTAACTTCGTGAATAGTAACTCTCATGAATAGTAACCCCGACATGAAAAAGTTCCAAATTTGATAAAAGTTCCAACCAATATTTCAAAGATAATGATATTGAAGAATTAATATCATTTGAGAAGAAAATAACATCCCTTACCTCAAAGAATCAAGATTTTGGAAGGAAAAGGTCGGAGTGATCTTTGAATGAAACGTGTACTAAATAATGAACTCTCAAAGTATCTAAATACTCACAAAATCACGCTCAATAATATAGAGAGAGAAAGAGAAAACTTTGTTTCGGTGTGATTTTCAATTCTAACTTAGCCCTCTATTTATAGGAAAATGTTAGCCGTAAAGAAGCAACTTGACCTGCTACCTGATGGCTTTACCTGCTACTATTGCCACCCACCACATTTGAAATAAAATTCAGCACATTTCTTCACCAACCACAAGTGGGGCCCACTCAATTCTAGAATTTTCCACCAAAATCAATTATAACCCTAATTTTCGAATCAGACACCTCTTAAAATTCACAACAAATCATTCGTGCATTTTTAACGGTTCAAAATTTGTGGACATATACTCAACTTATGTATGTATAACATACCCAAAAATTACCACAATCCAACGGTCGGATTAAAAATTATAATCCCATGATATATCTCAAAACCCCCGATTTAATTTTTAATACCTCCATACTGGTAAAATACTTGATAAAACACCTCAACAATAATTTCTTCATTTATAACCACATAAATAAATCCATCATTTATATCCACATAAAATAAATATTTCTTTATCATATGAATCAATAATTAATTATTCACAAATAATATTACGAGAATCACAATTATGATGACCAAAGCCGCTCCTGGAAAGGGGGCTTTCAGATAAGGATTTCTCTTCTTGGCGCCAATTGATTAGGTGACCAAACCTCTCCTTGACGTAACTTTCTAGACATTGCCAATAATGCTATCTAATAATATTATTTAAATAATATGAATTATTGATCCGATAATGGAGATAATGTCACGATGACAATTATTGAACAACAATAATACAAAATATCAACGCAAAGAATTATTGAATCAATAAAATAAAATATTGAGCGATAATTCATTGTAAAAATTATTGAGTAGTGCCTTCTTCACGTAAGGATCAATAATTCAACAATCATGTGCGAATACTGGTGTCTTCTTTATGCGACCAACAGCGTATTCGTATTTTAACCACGGGTATTCCAACAGTCTTAATCGGTAATAACTTCGCTCAAGTTATTTTTAACCAACTTATATTTGTCATTTTCTTCATCCAATCGCTTTCAGTTATGGGGCCCTGGCGTGGGTTTTATTGTCATACAAATACGAATATTCCCAACGATACGAATATTCCACGACCAAACGAATATTCCCACAAAAAATGAATATTTTATAACCACTTGCTTATTTTGAAATATTTGCGTATTTAACCCTTAACTATCCACATTAATCAAATCAACCCTTACTATTTCAAAATAATAAATAAAGGAAATTCCTTTATTTAAAAAATTTCTTGGTCTTACATAAGGGTATTATTTTTTTATATTCATGAAGAGAACTTCACATTATTCCATTATTTATTATTACATTGGAATAACTTTGTATCTGTGATCTCACCTATACTTGGTGAAATTCTTACATTATTCCATTATTTATTATTCTATTTGGAATAACACATACATCACAATCTGACATACACGGTGAAATTACATTTTTTATTCCATTCTTTATTATTACATTTGGAATATCACATGCATGCGTTTTTGTGGGACTGGTTTTATCTTTACTTATTACATTTGGAATATCCGTCTACATGCGTTTTCTGGCGGACTGATTCCGTCTTTATTATTACTCTTAGAATATCCATGTGCATGCGTTTTCTGCCGGACACAGTTCCGTTATTTATTATTACATTGGAATAACTTTACTACATCACAATCTGTATGCATGATGATTTCTATTGTTATTCCATTCTTTATTATTACTGTTGGAATATCACGTCTTGGATTAGTATTACGCTGACTGGTTCCGTTATTTATTATTACATTGGAATAACTCGTCACGTGCAATCTGCGTGCGTGGTGATTTCTTTTGTTATTCCATCAGTTAGTTAAAGTTTTAACTTCTATACTCCATGAAATTAGTGGAATATCCTTGATATTTGCGCTTCATCCAGTATCTTTTCATGGAAATATTCTTACGAGCATTCTTGAATTTTACTCTCACAAAGCAAAGATTATCGTGTTGACAATTTGGGCGTTATTGAATTACGGATAAATTAATTCTTGAACTTGTTTTATTGGATTCTTATATCATTGTCATCATCCTCATGCTTATATTATGTTGAAAGTCATCTGTGGCCTGTTGTGCATAGATGGACTTGATATGATTATGACCAGGGATTATTCGGTATAATCATGACCGTAATGTTGCAAATGATGTGATAAAAGTCTTTATTGGCCCGTAGTGCATTGATGGACAGTTGTTGGCATGATCATGACCATTAATGAATACACAAATATCATTGGCCCGTAGTGCATGGATAAATTATGGTTGTGGTACTAATGAATATCCTTGGCCGTAGTGCAGGGATGATGTGGATTATTTATTAAGCTGAGTCCCAGTGATAAAAGTGATGAAAACTTTTTAAATCATAAAAGATAGTAGATTTTATTCTCTACTTGACTCTTTTAATGAATTGCATGTTCATTGCGATTAAACTTGATGTCTATTGTATTTTATCGGTTTAACTTTGTTGAAGACTAATGATAATTTATTCTGCATTATCTTAGTCATAATATTTCTTCTTTGGGCTAGTTGAGCTCACCACTTTTCTTTCACTTTGTTCTCTTGAGAAATGAGCGTAGCGTGGCCGAGTCTTAGTCGGGGAGCGGGTGGCGGTCCAAATGATAGTATTAGTAGTCCTCACTATTACGTTAAATAGTAGTATGACAATAAATGTAATGAGGACTTATTACGAGAGTGGATATTGTCTGAAAGACAATATTTGTATTAAAACTCATAACTCTCTTGTTGTTATATATTTAAGATTGTATTTGTATTACGTACCATGTATTTGGCGACTCGTAATAGATGATGTATACCTATTTTGGGGGCGTCACGGTTGGTATCAAATCTTAGGGATATGATCCTGGGCCGAGATGTGAGACAAGAACTAGGAGGGAGAGACGGGAATTCCTTCGCTAGTATGACCTACCTAAGTTTATTTGATATTTAATTGGTTGGTCGAGTATAGGGATTATATGTGATATGTTAATTAACCCTTGTTTTGTGGCAGTATTTGAAAATGGCATCCGAGAATGTTGAGAACATCAATGGAGCACAGGAGATCGTTGAGTCTCCACAGATCAATAATCAAGATAATGTGCATCAGGAAGGCGACAATCCTAATGCAAACAACAACACTGACCAAATGATGAACGATGGAATGTTCCGAGGCTTCATGCAATTCATGCAACATTGGGCGAGAGCGGCTCCTGTCCAAAATACAGGTGGAAACATTGGCAACTCTCGGACGGTCACCGCCAAATAGTTTAAGGAGCTGGGACCACCGGAGTTTTTTGGAGAGCCAAAACCACTTAAGACGGAGACGTGGATAAAGCAGATCAATAAGATATTTGATGTCTTGGGATGCTCCGAGGAGCAAAAGGTTCCCTTTGACACCTTCATGTTGCGGGCAGAGGCAGATTAATGGTGGGAATCTGTAAAGCGTACTCAACCTGCCGCATTGAAGATGTCTTGGGAGAAGTTCCAAGAACTGTTCAACGACAATTAATTTCCTGAAAGTATTCGTCATATAAAAGAGGTAGAGTTCATTAAACTGGAACAAAACAACATGACAGTGTCGCAGTACGAAGCCAAGTTTGCCGAGTTGTCCCGGTTTGCGTCCCATTTGGTTGATAATGAGGAGAGAATGACACGAATATTTCTAAGAGGTTTGAAACCCGAGATACGTCAATATCTTATCTCTCATAAACTGTGTTTGTATTCAGATGTTGTTAATAGGGCTCAGTTATTGGAGCGCGATAATGAGTCAACCCAACCAAAAGAGAGCAGTCGGCAAAATGATAATACCAGTGATAATAGTCATCGAAGCGGTGACAATAAGCGTGGAGGGAATCAACATGCCAGAAATGGTAACCATTCGATGGTAGTCATGGCTAAAGTAATAAGAATGGACATTTCAAGAAGAGGAGATTCAACAATGATGGAAAGACGTCAGCACCTGCACCTGTCGTTAAGGAAGGAGAACGATGATGCGAGTTCTGGCTTGAGGAAGTAGCATTCCTTGGTCACGTGGTATCATGTCATGGAATATCTGTTGACCCGGCAAAGATTGAAGCCATTCAAAGCTGGGAACAACCTAAATCGATGATCAAAATCGTAGCTTTCTCGACCAGTGGTTATTATCGGAGATTCGTAGAAGGGGTTTTCTTGAATCGCTACTCCATTAACTCAAATGACTCGGAAGATATAAAATTCATTGGAGTGAGGAATGTGAGAAGAGTTTTCAAGAACTCAAGAGAAGACTCATTTCAAAGACTGCTACGACAATACCATCTCGCTCGGAGGATTTGTCATCTACAAATGATGCTTCGAGCAAAGGGTTAGGATGTGTTCTCGCTGCAACATGGGAAAGTCATATCCTATGCCTCTCGATAACTCAAAGAATATGAGAGGAATTATCCTACTCATGATCTAGAGTTGGCGGTTTATTATCTTCGCACTTAAAATTTGGAGGCATTACTTGTATGGGGAGAAAGTGGAGATCTTTACTGGATCATAAAAGCCTCAAATATTTCTTCACTCAAAAGGAACTAAACACGCGACAGCGACGTTGGCTTGAACTATTGAAAGATTATGATCATACCATCCAATACCAATCTGGAAAAGCGAACGTGATAGCTGACGCATTGAGTAAAAAAATCATATCGCGGTGCGAGTGCGATATTGTCAACGAAAGGCCCATTTTGTATGACTTACAAAGGATGGAGATAGAGATAAAGACTCAGGGGACACGTGATGATGATTTAATATACTGAGTATAACCGACTTTAATCGATAAAGTTAAAATTGCTCAAGCTACGGACTTGGAGTAGATCGCATATGAAAGAAAGTACAAGAAAGGTGTTATGCCGAAGCAAGAATCGATGAAGAAGGAATACTTGAGTCAACTCCGGACTTTGTGTTCCTAACGACCACGATTTAAAGTATAAAATCATGATGGAAGCGCACAACACACCGTTTGCAAATCCATCTCGGAGTACCAAATGTATCATGATCTTCGACATACATTTTGGTGGGGCAATATGAAGAGGGAGATATCGCTGTTTATCTCAAGGTGTTTAACCTGTCAATGAGTCAAGGCGGAGCATCAAGTACCAAAAGGTCCATTGAAATCACTTGAAATTTTAGAATGGAAGTGGGAACACATTACTATGGATTTCGTTACTGGTCTTCCCAAGGTTTCTCAAGGCATAGATGCAATTTGGGTCATTGTTGATAGATTGACCAAATCTGCTCATTTCTTACCTATACGAGAAATTTATACACTTGAACGTCTTACTCGTATGTGCATAAACGAGGTTGTAAGATTGCATGGTATGCCAGTATCCATAGTTTCTGATCGAGACCCAAGATTCACTTCACGATTTTGGGTTAGTTTGCAAAAAGCTATGGGCGCGGATTTCGATTTAGTTAAAGCATATCATCCTCAAACGGACGGACAATCAGAGAGGACTATTCAAACTCATGAAGATTTATTAAGACTCTATGTCCTTGACTTCAAGGGAAGTTGGGACAAGTTCTTACTATTGGTGGAGTTTTCCTACAACAACAGCTATCAAGCAAGTATTGGCATGGCTCTATTCAAAGCGTTGTATGGAAGAAAGTATCGATTCTGCGATATCTTTGGAATGAGGTAGGTGAAGCAACGTTGTTGGGATCGGAGTTGGTACGTATGACTCTGGAAAAGATTCAAACGATCCGACAACGTATAAAAACCTCTGAAGGCCGACAAAAAGAGTTATCTTTGATCTTCATCGAAAGGATGTGGAATTGATATTAGAGATCATGTGTGTTGTTACGTGTTGCTCCATGGAAAGGAGTTACGAGATTTGGAAAGAGAGGAAAACTCAATCCTCGATTCATTGGCCCATTTTTAATCCTCGATCGAGTAGGGATCGTAGCTTATAGACTCGCTTTCTGCTTGATTATGTCTCGTGTTCATAATGTTTTTCATATATCCATGTTACGTAAATAAGTTAAAGACCCGAACCACATTATTGAGTTAGAACCGGACGAAATAGCGAAAGATTTAACGTATGAAGAGGTTCCTGTTCAAATCTTGGATAAGAAGGAACATATTCTACGCTCCAAGGTTATCCTTCAAGTCAAAGTTTTATGGAGGAACCACGATGTTGAGGAAATGACCTGGTAGTTAGAATCTGAAATGAAATCAAGGTATCCTTACCTCTTCGACATACCAGGTACATACCTTAATTTTGAGGGCGAAATTTCATAAGAAGGGGAGATTGTAAGTCCCCAACTTTTATGAATAAAGATGAATTTTCTATAATTATCATTTTTAAATATTATGGAATGAATTTGATATAATGTTATAGTTGTGGGTAATATTTAGAAATTTTGCAAAGTACGCAAGTTGTTTATAATATTTGATTGGTCGGGGAATATTCATACGATGGCAATATCATTGGTGGACCCCACAACGGAATTATTGTCGGATTGAGAAAATGACAAAAATATTTTTATGAAAATAACGGCGGAAGTTTTACCGTTAACTGTTGAAACACCTAGTGTTAAAAGTACAGGAATACGCGTGGTTGTATAGTAGCACATGGTATTGATTATTGATGCTTACATGAGAAGTCACTCAGTTTTATTCAATTATTGCTTTAGTAATTGTTGCATAGTATCTCACGTTAATTGATTCAATTATTGTTGATATTTTATATTGAGATGACGAAATTATTAATATTGTTAGTTCCCAGTAGGCACAATAGATCTAGAAGGGGGGTTGAATAGATCCTTAGTATTTAAAAATACTTTTTCGGTTTATTTTGTATTGCTAATAATTTAGCATGTGACAAACATAAGAATCTTTTCAAGCACAGCGGAATAAGTAAAATATCCCCTTCATTGATATATTCATAATCATACATACATTGTTTGTAGAGTTAGTTCAAGAAGTAGCGCTTAAAACATACATAACATATTTGTTATAGCAGTTAATGTACATAATGTAAATGACATAAAGTAAAAGACACAAGGGGTTTTAAGTGGTTCAGAGACTCAAGCTCCTAATCCACTCTTCTGCTTTTTTCAACTAGCGAGATTTCCACTAAGGAAGGCGCAAGACCGAATCACTACGATTCCTTGAGGCTGCTGACACTTGGGACTTGATTCCTAAGAACTCTTCAAGGCCGTAGCCTTGGAACTTCTCTAGTTCCTAGAACTCTTGAAGCCCAAAGATGTGACACCCCCAAAATAGGAATACATCACCTATTCCGAGTCATGCCAAATACATGGTATGCAGAATAAAAATACAATCTTAATTATACAACAAGAGAGTCAGAGTTTAAATACAAATATTATCTTCTAGACAATATCCACTCTCGAGAATAAGTCCTCATTACATTTATTGTCACACTATTTAATGAATAGTGAGGGACTACTAGCTAATACTATCATCCCACCATCACTCCGTTCCCAGACTACGTCCCCCGCTTATGTTTTCATTTCACTGAAGAGAACAAAGAAAGAAAGGGTGAGCTCAACTAGCCCGATAGAAATATTATGACTAAGATAATGCGAATAAATTATCATTAGTCTTCAACAATGTTAAACCGATAATATACAATGATAGACATCAAGTTTAAGCTGCGGTGAATAAAGCAATCCATTAAAAGAGTCAGTAGAGAATAAAATCTACTATCTTTTATGATTTAAAATATTTTTCATCACTTTTATAGGCTTGGGACTCGACAATAAATAATCCACATCATCCTTTTTCTGACGAGGATATTCATTAGGGTCACGACCATAAATTCCACGCACTACTGACCAAGGATATTTGTGTATTCATCAATGGTCATGATCATGCCAATAATCGTCCATCAATGCACTACGGCAAAAATGAGGACTTTTATCACATCATTTATAACATTACGATTAATGATTACACCGAATAATCCTCAGTCATAATCATACCAAGTCCATCTATGCACTACTGAATACCATATATGACTTTCAAAAAAAATATAAACATGAGGATGATGACAATGATATAAGAATTCAATAAAACAAGTTCACAATTAATTTATTCAGAACTAATAACATCCAAATTGTCAACATTATACTACTTTGTAGAGTAAAATTCAAGAATGCTCGGAAGAATATTTCCATGACAAATCTTTGGATGAAGCGCAAATATCAAGGATATTCCACTAATTTCATGGAGTATAGAAGTCAAAATTTTAACCAACCGAGTATAATAACGAATGGAATAACAAAAGAAATCACCACGCATGCGGTACTTGCGCATATACAAAGTTATTCCAATGGAATAATAATAACGGAATCGGTCGGTGAAATTCACAATCAAATAGGATGTTCCAACGAGAATAATAAGTGCGAATTAATAAATAATGGAACCAGTCCCAGTAAAAAACACAGCATGGATATTCAAGCGGAGAATAATAAAAGACGAAATAATAAATAATGGAACCCGGTCCTGTGTAAAACACATGCATACATGATATTCCAACGAATAATAATAAAGGCAGAATAATAGAAGAATGTCACCAAGTATAGGGTAGCTGGCAGCGTATCTGAGTTATTCCAACAGAACAATAAAGAAATGGAATAACAGAAGTTCTCTTCTTGAATACAAAAGAAATAACTCCCCTTATCGTAAAAGAACTGGATATAAGAGTAGTGAAGTAACAAAAACAAAAAAACTCTTCTTCTTTCTCTCTATAATTTCTCTCTCTAGAGTTTCAGTGAATTCATAAGAAATAATGAAGGAATGAGCTTTTATTTATAGGAGAATGGAAGTAATCTTGTCGAGAGGAAAATAATTCTGCAGATTTATTTCTTCAACCAAATACAATAAAGTCAATCAATTAACCAATAAAATCACAACAATAATTAAAATATAATACATATATATAAACACATGTTTTTAACTTATATATATCAATATTATATATACACCACTTAATTTTTCTCCCCCATAACCAACATCAATCCCCACCCCCCCACCCACCCACCCAATAATCAAATTCACTACACTCTTACACATCACTATCACACTACTTACTTTTTCCACCATTTTCCACTCACACACACACATCACACACCTATCACTTTCACATATCATTTTCTTCCACTATATACTCAAAACACACATATACTTCCATACGTATACTCTTCCATTTCCAAAATCATTTCCCAACACACATGGGCCCCACATATGGCCCCCACATTTTGGCCCCACGTTTAAATAATTTTCTAACTATTATTTTGAAAATGGGTAAATAGGAATCCATAAAATAAGCAAAATTTCATAAAAAACACCTTAATAATTTTAACAACATTTATCATCTTTATTATAATTCACAATATTAATCGACCAGGTCGTCGTTCCCAGGAAAGAGGGGGCTTTCCAATAAAGATTTCTCCCTATTGACGCGCAATTAGGTGACCAAACCTTTCCTTGATAGAACTTCTAGACATCGTTAATATTGCGAATAATAATATTAATAACTTTGTCGTCTCAATTATTGATTTTAACAATATATAAAATATCGACAATAATTGAATCAAATAACGTGAGATATTATGCAACAATTACTACAGCAATAATTGAACAAAACTGAATGACTTCTCACGTAAGCATCAATAATCAATACCGGTCACACTACTTGTGCAACCACGCCATTATTCGTGCTTTTACTACTTGCAAAGAGTAGTTCAACGATATTAACGGTAAAACTTTCCACCGTTATTTTCATAAAAATATTTTTCTCGTTTTCTCAATCAAGCAATAATTACATTGTCCACTCCACGATGATTGTCTTGTATCGTGGATATTCCCCGACAAAAAGAATTTCCTAACCAATCGAATATAATATGACAACTTGCATACTTTGCAAAATTTATAAATACTACCCACAACTATAACATTATATCAAATCCACTCCATAATATTTAAAAAAATTTTCAAGAAATTAAATCTTTATTCATAAAATCTGGGGTCTCACAATCTCCCCTCCTTATGGAATTTCGACCTCGAAATTTTCGTACGTACCTGGTATGTCGAACAGATGAGGACACTTCGTCAGAATTTAACTCTTGAGGTATAACCTTTAATCGTAGAATATATTCCAGGATTTTAACAAGTACATCTTCATATGTTAAATCATCCGCTATCTCGTCCGGTTCTAAATCAATAATGTGGTTCGAGTCATTCACATATTTACGTAACATCGATACGTTAAAAACGTTATGAACACGCGACATACTTTGTGGTAAAACGAGTCTATAAGCCACAGTTCCTACTCGATCAAGTATTTCAAATGGGTCAATTAAATCGAGGGTTGAGATTTCCTCTCTTCGTCGATTCTTGCTTCTAGAATAACGCCCTCTTGAACCTTCTTCATTCATATGCTTTGAGTATGTAGCTTGAGCGGCTTTAACTTTATCGATTAAAGTCGATTCTACTCGTATATTCGTTATTTTCACGTGGGTCCTTAGAGTCTTTAACTCTACCTTTATCATTTGTAAGTTATACAAAATGAGTCCTTGTGTTAACAACATCGCACTTGTAAACGCATGCGATCTTCTACTCAACACGTCAGCTACCACGTTCGCTCTTCCATGATGATATTAAATGGTACGATCGTAATCTTCAACAGCTCGAGCCAACGTCTTTGGTGCATATTACGTTCATTTTAGTTGAAGAAATATTTGAGGGTTTTAGAAATGAGGTTTTATACTGGGGTCAATACAAAATTCGATTTCACGCTCTAGGCTAGGCTAAGAAGTCTTCAAGAATACGTCAAGAAATTTATTAACGATAAAATTATCATTCAAAACTGTGACTCTCATCCAAGACTTGGATAACACGTCACATTGATACCTATCAACTTGACATCGTCATTCACAACGCGTCTCTACGAAAAGTCCGGCTTTGCAGCATTCCACACGGAGGAAGTCAACAACGAAAGGATCGGGGCTCTTTACTTATGGCTTGATATGACAATGATTGACTTTAGTGGTTTGGTTACTTTGAATTTGCATAATAGGTTGGTTAGGAGTATGAAAACTAACAACCTTACTAAAAGCATGCTGAGTAGTTAACCAATTGATTCCTAAAATCACATCAAAGGTAAGTATTTTTAAATAGATAAGATCGACAGGTAACGTGAAAGTGTTTATTTGAATCAAACAAGATTTAAAAACAGTAGAGGTAACGAAGGCTCCTACTAACGAAGTTTTAACCAATAAATCAAAGTTTAACTTCTCCAGAGTCAAATTTAAACGTTGAACGCAAGCAAGAGAGATAAAATAATGGGTAAAACCGGTATCTTATAAGGTATAGACTTCGCAATTATTTATAATTAACTAACCTGTCTCTTAACTTCGTTCGGGTTACTCGCTTTTGAGAAAGTCACAAAAACGCTTCTCCACTTGTCTTCTAGGTTTGACTTTTTCGGAATGGTCTTTGGTGCCTCCATCCTAGTTGAACTTGTCTTGGGTGAACGAAAAAAAAATCGGGCTAGGTGACCTTCTTTTCCATAATTATAACATCTTTGACGGCATCCATGCAGCTTGACCGATATGTCCCTCCCTCGCATTTAAAACATATGATAGGTGGTCGTTCTCCTTCCTTAACAACGGTCTTCGCGTCTTTGGCGTCTTTCCATCATTGTTGAATTTTCTCTTGAAATGTCCATTCTTATTATTTTGGCCATGATTACCAAAGAAGTGGTTACTATTTACGGCATATTGATTCTCTTCACGCTTATTATTATCACCGCCCGATGATCGCTATCAACGGTATTATCATTTCTTGTACGCTTGCTCTTTGTTGGTTGGGTTGACTTATTATCACGCCCAATAATCGAGCCCTATTAACAACATCCTAATACAAACAAAGTTTATAAGAAATGAGGTATTAACGTATCTCGGGTTTCAAACCTCTTAGAAACATCCGAGTCATTCTCTCCTCATTATCAACTAAATGGGACGCAAACCGGACAACTTCGGCAAACTTGGCTTCACATCTTTGACACTACGGTCGTGTTGTTTTGATCTAGTTTAATGAACTCTACCTCTTTCATGTGGCGAATACTTTCGGAAAGTACTTATCGTTGAACAGCTTCTTGGAACTTCTCCCAAGACATATTCATCTGGCGGAGTTGAGTCACGCTTCTGATTTCCACCATGTCTGCCTCTTGTAAAGACCCCAAATTATTAATAAATGAAATTTATTTTCCTCTATTTATTATTTTGAAATAGTAAGGGTTGATTTGATTAATGTGGATAGTTATGGGTAAAATACATAAATATTTGAATAAGCAGTGGTTATAAAATATTCATTATTATCTGAATATTCGTTTGGTCGTGGAATATTAAATCTTTGTGGGAATATTCGTATTTGACGGTAGTCTTTTGTGGGCCCCATAACGGAAAGTGATTGGATGAAGAAAACGACAAATATAAGTTGTTTAAAAATAACAGGCGTAGTTATTCACAGCTTATCTTTGTTAAAAATACTCGGTGGTTAAAACACAAGATGACACTACGGTATTGCACCAATTATTGATTCTTACGTGAAGGAAGGCACTACTCAATAATGGTTACGATAATTCTTGCTTCGATTATTTTATTTTATTGATTTAATAATTCTTTGCGTTGATATTTTATATTCTTTGTTGTTTGATAATTGTCATTAAACAAGATTTTTCATTATCGAAGCAATAATTCATATTATCTGAATAATATTATTAGATAACATTATTGGCAATGTCTAGAAAGTTACATCAAGGAGAGGTTTGGTCACCTAATTGCTTGGCAAAAGAGGAGAAATTCTTATTGAAAGCCTTCTTTGCTAGGAGAATCACTGGTTGTCAATATTGTGATTCTGTAATATTATTTATGAATAATTAATTATTGATTCATATGATGAGGAAAATATTGATTTTATGTGGATATAGATGGAGAAAATTTTAATGTGACAATTGTTGAAAATTAATATTTTATCTTTTTCCGATAAAATAATTCATTTAAATATATTATTTTAATAATATATTAACGGTGATATTTTTATAATGAATGTGGGATATATGAGTATATGAGGAGGAAGAGTATTTTTGTGTCAATAAATGTTTAACACATATTTTGTGTGTTGGTGGACACAATTATTATTAGAAATTTGATTATAAATTGTAAAATCGCTTGTTTATGGATTTCGGTTAATTTCTGTTTGGAATTTGGAAAAACTTTCTTCTGCAAAGTTGTAGAGAATTGAATTTCCTATAAAAATTCGCGAGATTCGAATTTTCTGGCAAAAGGGCTATTTATTATGAATTATTGAAGTTCCGAAGCTCCGAAATAATTGATTTCTGGAAGTTTAAAATATTTAAAATTAGAAAAACGTTTTTTTGTTGTTAGTCTTGTGTAGTGGGCTGGTTGGTGGCTGATGTTGGGCAAATTAAGTGTGCGTTGGAAAATATATATATATATATTATTAATTTATTAAATTTTCTGCTTTGGTGTTCTAAGCAATTTCCTATAAATAGGGTGCTTAGGTTAGAATTAAAAATCACACCAGAAACTGAAGTTTTCTCTCTCTATATTATCGAGCGTATTCTTGTGAGTATTTTGAGTATACTTTGAGTATTGCTATATCGATTAAAGTTTAAGTCATAGCTTTATATCCATTGTTTTCAACTAAATCTTGTCTTTCTGAGGTAAGGGATATTATTATTTTTTATAATGATATTATTTCTTCAATATCATTATCTTTGAAATATTGATCTGAAGTTTTATCAAATTTAAAACTTTTGGTGTCTGAGTTACTTATTCACGATATACGACCTTATTCAATGATATCTGACACTATTCACGAATACTTGCATTATTCATCGAAAAATGAAAATTTTCCTTTTAAATCTAAAATATCTATTGTGGATACTAGCTTTGATTGTATCCATGTTTTGATCATTCTTGAATTTTACACCACTATGATTATTTTTGAGGTATTTTTGGACATGGATAAAACAAAGTACTGAATCCTTAATCCTTAATCCTTGTCATTTTGTTTCACTTTGGATTCGCTTTTTTAAAAATATTTTTCTTCATCCTCGGTCTTAAATGATGATATTATTGAATATCTTTGGCTGTAGTGCAAAAGATGAATGATTTCGATGAATATCTTTGGCCCGTGGTGCAAAGATGAGCAGTGTTTAGATGAACATGACCCAATGATGAATATCTTTGACTTGTAGTGCAAAGATGAATATTTGATTCCGGATATATATTGATTGATGTTACAGGATAAAAGATGAGCGATGAACTTTTAAATTCATATATAGAAGATAGTAGTTTGCATTCTCTACTTAACTCTTCTAATGAATTATTATTTCTACTGCGAATATTGATTTAAAACTTGTTGTCTATTGTATTCTATTAGATTTTTCTGTTGAAGACTAACGATAATTTGTTGTATATTATCTTAGTCATAATATTCTTCTTCGGGCTAGTTGAGCTCACCCTTTTCCTTTTTGTTCCATTTTTCTTCTCGGATGCGAGAATATAATGTAGTGCAGCCTGGGTATGGAATGAAGGTTCTAGAGAGAGTTGTTTAGTAGTCCTCACCATTTTTGTAAAATAATGTATCAATAAATGTGATGAAGATTTATTTGAGTATAGATATTGTCTAAAAGATAATATTTGTATTCAAACTCACAATTTTGCTGTTGTAATAATAAAGTTGTAGTTGTTTCTGTACCATGTATTGACAACTCAGAATAGGTGATGTATACCTATTTTGGGGGCGTCACACTTTGCCCACAACATGAAGGTGGCAAAGGGAACCTTTTGCTCCTCGGAGCATCCCACGACATCAAATATCTTGTTGATTTTCTTAATCCACGTCTCCGCCTTAAGTGGTTTTGGCTCTCCAAAAAACTCCGGTGGTCCCAGCTCCTTGAACTGTTTGGCGGTGACCTTCCGAGAGTTGCCAGTATTTCCACCTGCATTTTGGACAGGAGCCGCACTTACTTGATGTTGCATGAATTGCATGAAGCCTCGGAACATTCCATCGTTCATCATTTGGTCAGTGTTGTTGTTTGCCTGAGGAATTTCGCCTTCATGGTGCACATTATCCTGATTATTGATCTGTGGAGACTCAACGGTCTCTTGTGCTCCATTGATGTTCTCAATATTCTCGGATGTCATTTTCAAATACTGCCACAAAACAAGAGTTAAATAACATATCACATATTATCCTTATACTCTGACCGACCAATTAAATTCCAAATAAACTTAGGTAGGTCATACTAGCGAAAGAATTCCCGTCTCTCCTCTCCTAGTTCTTGTCTCACATCTTAGGCCAGGATCATATCCTAAGATTTGATACTAATTGTGACGCCCCAAAATAGGTATACATCACCTATTCTCGAGTCGCCAAATACATGGTACGTAATAAAAATACAATCTTAATTATACAACAAAAGAGTTGTGAGTTTAAATACAAATATTATCTTCAGACAATATTCACTCTAATAAGTCCTCATTACATTTATTGTCACACTATTTAATGTAATAGTGAGGACTACTAGCTAATCTATCACCCGGGACCATCACTCCGTTCCTCGACTAAGATCCTTGGCCACGTTTTCATTTCCTCGAAGAGAACGAAAAAGAAAGAAAGGGTGAGCTTAACTAGCCTAGTAAGAAATATTATGACTAAGATAATGCGAATAAATTATCATTAGTCTTCAACAATGTTAAACCGATAATATACAATGATAGACATCAAGTTTAATCTGCGGTGAATAAGCAATCCATTAAAAGAGTCAAGTAGAAAATAAAATCTACTATCTTTTATGATTTAAAAATATTTTCATCACTTTTATCGCTGGGAATCAGCTTAATAAATAATCCACATCATCCCTGCACTACGGCCAAGGATATTCATTAGGGTCACGACCACAAATTCCATGCACTACTACCGAAGATATTTGTGTATTCATCAATGGACATGATCATGCCAATAACGCGTCCATCAATGCACTTCAGCCAATGAGGACTTTTATCACATCATTTGTAACATTATGGTCATGATTACAATTGAATAATCCACGGTCATAATCATACCAAGTCCATCTATGCACTACTGAGCACATATGACTTTCAAAAAATATAAACATGAGGATGATGACAATGATATAAGAATTCAATAAAACAAGTTCACGAATTAATTTATTCAGAACTAATAACGTCCAAATTGTCAACATGATATTTGCTTTGTAGAGTAAAATTCAAGAATGCTCGGAAGAATATTTCCATGAAAAATATTTGGATAAAGCGCAAAATATCGAGGATATTCCACTAATTTCATGGAGTATAGAAGTTAAAAATTTAACCAATCGAGTATAATAACGAATGGAATAACAAAAGAAATCACCATGCATGCGATACTTTGCATGGAAGCGTGTTATTCAACAGAATAATAATAACGGAACCAAATCGAGTGAAATTTACACCGACAGGATGTTCCAACAGAATAATAAGTGCGGAATAAAAAATAATAGAACCAGGTCCGGCGTAAAATGCACAGACAGGATATTTCGACAGAATAATAAAGACGAAATAATAAATAATGGAACCAGTCCTGTAAAACACATGCATGTGATATTCCAAATGTAATAATAAAGATGTAATAATAGATGAATGTCACCAAGTATAAGGTAGCCCGCGTATACAGGTTATTCCAAAAGAACAATAAAGAAATGGAATAACAGAAGTTCTCTTCTTGAATACAAAAGAAATAACACCCCTTACCGTAAAAGAACTGGATATAAGAGTAGTAAAGTAACAAAAAAAACTCTTTTTCTTTCTCTCTATAATTTCTCTCTCTAGAGTTTCAGTGAATTCGTAAGAAATAATGAAGGAATGAGCTTATTTATAGGAGAGAACGGAAGTGTATCAGTCTGTAAGGAAAAATAATTATAGATTTATTTCTTCAACCAAATACAATAAAGTCAATAATTCTCGCAGATTTATTATTAATGAAATTTAATTTTCTATTTATTATTTTGAAATAGTAATGGTTGATTTGATTAATGTGGATAGTTATGGGTAAAATAAGCAAATATTTCAAAATAAGCAAGTGGTTATAAAATATTCATTGTTGTTGGGGAAATATTCGTTTGGTCGTGGAATATTCTTCATTTGTCAGGGGAATATTCGCATGCTTGCCAGCTAGCCTTTTGGGGCCCCATAACGGAAAAGCGATTGGATGAAAAAAAACGACAAATATAAGTTGTTTAAAAATAACTACGTGGTTATTCACAGTATTATCTTTGTTAAAATACTCTTTGGTTAAAACACAAGAAGACACTGCAGTATTGCACCAATTATTGATTCTTACGTGAAGAAGGCACTACTCAATAATGGTTACAAAGAATTACTTTTCAATTATTTTATTGATTTAGTAATTCTTTGCGTTGATATTTTATATTCTTTGTTATTTCAATAATTGTTATTACACAAGATTTTTCTTTATCGAAGCAATAATTCATATTATCCTAATAATAATATTAGATAACATTATTGGCAATGTCTAGAAAGTTCTCATCTAAGGAGAGGTTTGGTCACCTAATTGCATACATGAAGGAGAAATTCTTATTGGAAAGCCCCCTCTTTCTTTAGGAACTACACCGTTTGTCAATATTGTGATTACGTAATATTATTTGTGAATAATTAATTATTGATTCATATGATGAGGAAAATATTAATTTTATGTGGATATAGATGGAGAAAATTTTTAATGTGACAATTGTTGAAAATTGAAATTTATCTTTTTCCGATAAAATAATTCATTTAAATATATTATTATATTTTAATAATATAATAATGATGATATTTTTACGATAAATGTGCAATATATGAGTATATGTGGAGGAGGAGTATTTTTGTTACCAAAAATATTTAAAGCATGTTTTATGTGTCTGCGGACCCCATTTCTTGATCGAAATTTGATTATAAACAGAAAATCGTGCTGTTTGTGAATTTCGGTCAATTTCTGCTTTGGAATTTGGAAAAACTTTCTTCCGCAAAGTTGTAGAGAATTGGATTTCTATAAAACTCTCGTGAATTCTAATTTTTTTGATAAAAGGGATATTTATTATGAATTATTGAAGTTTCAAGCTCAAAATAATTGATTTTTGGAAGTTTAAAATAATTTAAATTAGAAAAACGTTTTTGATATGTTTGGTGGGCTTGGTTGGTTGTTGAAATGAGTGATTTCAGGTTTATAAGAGTGTATGCGTAGGAAAAATTTTATATATATTAATATTATATTAAATTTTCTACTTTTGGTGTTCTAGCATTTTCCTATAAATAGGTGCTTAGGTTAGAATTGAAAATCACACCGAAAATGAAGTTTTCTCTCTATATTATCGAGCGTATTCTTGTAAGTATTTTGAGTATATTTTGAGTATTGCTATATGGTGCAAGTTCAAGTCTTAGCCTATATTTGGTGTTTTAACTAAGATCGCCTTTGTGAGGTAAGGGATATTTTTTTCCCTGTAATGATATTATTTCTTCAATATCATTATCTTTGAAATATTGATCCAAGTTTTTATTAAATTTGGAACTTTTGGTGTTGAGTTACTATTCACGATACTGCCTTATTCACGTATACGACACTATTCATTCACGAATCGACACTATTCATCGAAAAATGAAAATTTTCCTTTTAAGTCTAAAATATCTATTGTGGATACTAGCTTTGATTGTATCCATGTTTTGATCATTCTTGAATTTTACACCACTATAATTATTTTTGAGGTATTTTTGGACATGGATAAAACAAAGTACGAATCCTTAATCCTTAATCCTCGACATTTTGTTTCACCGGATTCGCTTTAAAAATATTTTTCATCATCCTCGGTCTTAAATGATGATATTATTGAATATCTTTGGCTCCAGTAGTGCAAAGATGAATGATTTCTGATGAATATCTTTGGCCCTTAGTGCAAAGAGAATGTGTGTTTAGATGAAACATGACTAATCGATGAATATCTTTGGCTCAGTAGTGCAAAGATGAATATTTGATTCCGTATATATATTGATTGATGTTACAGGATAAAAGATAGACGATGAACTTTTAAATTCATACATAGAAGATAGTAGTTTGCATTCTCTAATTAACTCTTTTAATGAATTATTATTTCATTGCCGAATATTGATTTAAAACTTGTTGCCTATCAGTATTCTATTAGATTTTTTTCCTCCGTGAAGACTAATGATAATTTGTTGTATATTATCTTAGTCATAATATTCTTTACTTTGCTAGTTGAGCTCACCCTTTTCCTTTTGGTTCCATTTTTCTTATCGAGAGGGGAGAATATAAAGAGCAGTAAGAGCCTGGGTATGGAATGAAGGTTCTAGAGAGAGTTGTTTAGTAGTCCTCACCATTTTGTAAAATAATGTATCAATAAATATGATGAGGATTTATTTGAGTATAGATATTGTCTGAAGATAATATTTGTATTCAAACTCACGCTTTATTTTATTGTTGTAATAATAAAGTTGTAGTTTTTTCTCGTACCACGTATTGACAACCTTCGAATGGGTGATGTATACCTATTTTGGGGGCGCCACAGTTGGTATCGAGCTTTGGGATATGATCTCCATGCGGAGATCGGGAATAGAACTCAGAGGGAAGAGATTTAGTAAATCCTTCGCTAAAGTGTGTCCTACCTAAGCTTATTTGTTAGTTGGTCAAGATATAGGGATATTATGTGATATATTGATTTCCTTAATTAACCCTTGTTTTATGACAATGTATTTGAGAATGTCGATGAGAATATTAATGCGAAGGAAATGAGACCGTGGAGACGCCAGACTCACCAACGAGGAGAACGTGCAACAGTCGGCAATGTTCCTCCCGTGATCAACACCACCGAAAGAGATGATGAACGAGGGATGTTTAGAAGTTTTTTGCAGCTCATGCAAAATCGATTTAGGAGACTCGTGTTCAAAATACAGAGAGAAATGATAGCAATTCACGGGTCATCACAACAAGCGCTTCAAAGAGTCAGGACCACCGAGAATTTAAGGAAAGCCGATCCGATCACGCCATGGAAACATGGGTCAAGCAAATTACCAAGATATTCGATGTCTTGGGATGTACGGAGGAATGTAAGGTTCCATTCGCCATCTTTATGTTCCATGGCGCAAGCGGATCTCTTGGTGGGAGTTCATGAAAGGTACCCATCCAACCAAGCACTCAAAGATGTCTTGGGAGACGTTTAAGAAACTATTTAATGACAAATACTTTCCTCGAAAGTGTTCACATACGAAGGAAGTGGAGTTCATCAAATTAGAACAAAATAACATGACGGTGTCTCAAAGATGAGGCAAAGTTTGCGAGTTATCCAGTTTGCACCTCATTTGGTGGAGAATGAGGAACGTGACGCGCGGATGTTTCGAGAGGTTTGAAACCCTAAGATACGAAAATATCTCATTTCTCATAAATTTTCTCTATTCAGGATGTTGTAAACATGGCTCAATTATTAGAGTGAGATAACGAGTACGGTCAACCGAGGGACCACAAGCGAGGATCATACCGAGATAGCGAATAACAAAATAACGATAACCAAATGGAGAAAGAAAAGATTTGACAAAAATGGTAACCACTCTGGTGGTAATCATGACCATGAAAATAGTAGAAGCGAGTCGGAGGAGATTTTAAAAGAGGAGATTTAACAACGACCATGTGAAGACGACGGTCCGACAAAGAATTGGTTCTAAGGGAGGAGAACGACCACCGGTCATATGCTATAAATGCGGAAAGAGGGATATATCACCCATACCGCCCACAACAGCTTCAAGGTATGCTATAATTGTGGAAAGGAAGGACATATCGCCGAGATTGTACGGAGAGAAACCTAGTTCAAATTTTGGACGGTGACTCAAAAGACTATCCTGTAAAAGTCAAAGTCAACGGTTCTGGAAGAAGCGTTTGTGTGGATCGGTCAAAATGCGAGGAACCCAAACGAGGTGATCACGGTAAGCTATTTATAAATTCTCACTAAGTTTATACCTTACTTGATACCGGTGTTACCCATTCATTTATCTCTCTCCGCTTGTGCTCAACGCTTAAACTTGACTCGAGAAATTAGACTTTGAACTATATATGGAAACTCCGTTAGAGAAACTTTCATCACATCCACTGCTTATAAATCTTGTTTGATTCAAGTTGGCACCATCACCTTACCCATTGACCTTATCTCTTTAAAGATACTTGCTTTTGATGTGATTTTAGGGATTGATTGGTTAACTACTCATCATGCCAAAATTGATTGTTTTCGTAAGGTTATTAGTTTTCATATTCCTAACCAACTCGTTGTTGTGCGAATTCAAGCAACTAAACCATTAAAATCAATCACCGCTCATATCTAATCATAAAGCTATTCTTTTATTGAAAAACGGATGTCAAGCTTTCTTAGCCCATGTTATGGATTTGAATAAAGACACGCCAAATTTGAATAATATTCCTATTGTTATCGACTTTCCGACGATTTCAAGAACTTCCCTGCCTACCCCCGTAACGTGAAGTTGAATTCTTTATTGATCTTGAACCGGTACAAAGCCCATTTCTAAAACCCCATATCGAATGGCTCCTATTGAACTTCAGGAGTTAAAGGTCCAACTACGTGAGTTGTTGGACATCTGCTTCATTCTGTCCCCAAGACATCTCCTCGGGGTGCTCCTGCTTTATTAGTAAAGAAGAAAGACGGTGAGTATGCGAGTTTGTATTGACTATCGGGAATTAAACCATGTCACCATCAAGAATAGGTATCCTCTACCTCGTATTGATGACTTGTTTGACCAAATTGCAAGGAGCACAATTCTTTTCAAAAATCGATCTTCGCTTCGGATATCATCACCAAGATTAACCGAGGATATTCCAAAGACGCTTTAGAACTTAAATACGGGCATTATGAATTCTTATTCATGTCTTTCGGATTGACTAATGCTCCCGCGGCTTTCATGGATATGATGAACCGAGTATTCAAGGAATATTTAGATCGGCCATTGTTGTTTTATTGATGACATCCTCATATATTCCAAAAGTCGTGAAGATCATGAGCACCATTTGAATCTGGTACTCCAAAGGCTTCGTGAAAATAAACTATATGCCAAATTGAAGAAATGTGAGTTCGGCGAGGAAGTAGCATTTCTTGGGCACGCAGTGTCAAAACATGGAGTATCCGTGGACCCGAAGAAGATCAAGCAATTCAAAGTTGGGAGCAACCAAGTCGGTGGATCAAGACGAGTAGCTTTCTCGGGCTTAATGGTTATTATCGGAGATTCGTGGAAGGATTTTCTCGAATCGCTACTCCATTAACTCAGCTGACTCGGAAAGATATAAAATTCGTATGGAGTGAGGAATGCGAGAGGAATTTCCAAGAGTTCAAGAGAGACTCATTTTTGCACTGTTTCTAATAATACCATCCGTACTGCGATGGATTTGTTATCTACAAATGATGCTTCGAGCAAAGGGTTAGGATGTTTTCTCATGCAACGTGGGAAAGTCATAGCCTATGCCTTGCGACAACTTAAAGAGTATGAGAGGAATTATCCTACTCATGATCTAGAGTTAGCAGCAATGCTTTCGCGCTTAAAGATCCGGAGGCACTATCTATATGGGAGAAAGTGGAGATATATTTAGACCATAAAAGCCTCAAATATTTCTTCACGCAAAAAGGAACTCAACACGCAAGAACGACGTTGGCTTGAGTTGTTGAAAGATTACGACCACACTACTCAATACCATCCCGAAAAGCGAACGTGGTAGTTGACGCTACGTTGAGTAGAAGATCATATGCAGGAATGAGTGCGATGATGTCAAGTATACGACAGAGCCAACTTTAATAGAAAAAGTTAAGGTTGCTTCAAGCCACCGAATCTTGCGATGCGTATGAAGAAGAAAGTACAAGAAGGTGCTATTCCTAAGCGAGAATTGATGAAGAAGGAATACTTGAGTCCACCTCCACTTTGTGTTCCTAACGACTCTGATTTGAAGTACAAGATTATGATGGAGGCACACAATACACCATTTGAAATCCATCCTGGAAGTACTAAAATGTATCGTGATCTTCGACATACATTTTGGTGGAACAATATGAAGAGAGAGATTGCAAAGTTTATCTCGATGTGTTTAACTTGTCAACGTGTAAAGGCGGAGCATCTAGTACCTAAGGGTCCGTTGCAACCACTTGAGATTTCAAAATGGAAGTGGGAACACATTACCATGGATTTCGTTACGGGTCTTCCTACGGTTTCTCAAGGCATCAATGCCATTTGGGTTATTGTTGATAGATTAACCAAGTCTGCTCATTTCTTGCCGATACGGGAGACTTATTCCCTTGAACGTCTTGCTAGTATATATGTAAATGATATTATAAGGTTGCATGGCATGCCAAGATCCATAGTTTTGGATCGTGACCCAAGATTCACTTCAAGATATCAAGTTAGCTTGCAAAAAGCTATGGGCACGGATTTACGATTCATCTGCTTCGCATACCATCCTCAAACCAGACGGACAATCGAGAGGACTATTCAAACTCTTGAAGATCTATTAAGACTCTGTGTCCTAGACTTCAAGGGCGGTTGATAAGTATTTACCATCAGGAATTCTCCTACAACAACAGCTTATCGTGCAAGTATAGGTGTGGCTCCATTCAAGCATTATATGGACGAAAATGTCGCTCTCTAATATGTTGGGATGAGGTGGGTGAAGCAACATTGTTGGGACCCGAGTTAAGACGTATGACTACTTTAAAAGATCCAAATGATTCGACAAACGATACAAACCAAGACAAGATCGACAAAAGAGTTATGCGGATCTTCATCGAAAGGACGTGGAATTTAGTATAGGGGATCATGTATTGTCATGAGTTGCTCCATGGAAGGGAGTTACAAGATTTGGGAAGAGAGGAAAGCTCAATCCATGATTTATCGGTCCATTTCAAATTTTGACCGAGTAGAAAATGTAGCCTATAGACTCGCGTTACCTCCGAGTATGTCTCGTGTTCATAATGTGTTTCACATATCCAGATTTCAGAAATATATGAAAGACCCGAACCACGCTTATAGAGTTAGAACCCATTTGAGATAACCAAGACTTAACGTATGAAGAGGTACTGCCAAGATCTTGGATAGGAAGGAGCATGTCCTACGCCAAGAAAGGTCATACCACAAGTTAAAGTTTTGTGGAGGAATCATGCTATAGAGGAAATGACCGGGTATTAGAAATGGAAATGAAAGCGAGGTATCCTCACCTTTTCAAAACACTGTGTACGTGACGTCAATTTCGAGGACGAAATTTCATAAGGAGGGAGGTTGTAAGACCCAACTTATTATTAATGAAATTTAATTTTCTATTTATTATTTTGAAATAGTAATGGTTGATTTGATTAATGTGGATAGTTATGGGTAAAATACGCAAATATTTCAAAATAAGCAAGTGGTTATAAAATATTCATTGTTGTTGGGAAATATTCGTTTGGTCGTGGAATATTCTTCATTGTCGGGAATATTCGCATTTACCTGCCAATTTTTTGTGGGCCCCATAACTAAAAAGCGATTGGATGAAGAAAACAACAAATATAAGTTGTTTAAAAATAACTACAGAAGTAGTTATTCTTAATTATCTTGTTAAAATACTTGGTGGTTAAAACACAAGAAGATATTACCAGTATTGCACCAATTATTGATTCTTACGTAAGAAGACACTACTCAATAATGGTTACGATAATTATTGCTCATTATTTTATTAATTTAGTAATTCTTTGCGTTGATATTTTATATTGTTTGTTGTTTCAATAATCACATTACACAATTTTTTTCTTTATCGAAGCAATAATTCATATTATCCTAATAATATTATTAGATAACATTATTGGCAATGTCTAAAAAGTTCTGTCTAAGGAGAGGTTTGGTCACCTAATCATGCGCCAATAAGGAGAAATTCTTATTGAAAGCCCTATCTTCCTGAACCTTGCCTGGTCATTAATATCAGTGATTCGTAATATTATTTGTGAATAATTAATTATCGATTCATATGATGAGGAAAATATTAATTTTATGTGGATATAGATGGAGAAAATTTTAATGTGACAATTGTTGAAAATTGAAATTTATCTTTTCTCGATAAAATAATTCATTTAAATATATTATTATATTTTAATAATATAATAATGATGATATTTTTACGATAAATGTGGGATATATGAGTATATGTGGAGGAGGAGTATTTTTGTTACCAAAAATATTTAAAGCATGTTTTATGTGTTTGTGGACCCCATTTCTTGATCGAAATTTGATTATAAATTGTAAATCTTCTGTTTGTGAATTTCTATCCAATTTCTTTTTGGAATTTGGAAAACTTTCTTCTCGCAAAGTTGTAGAGAATTGGATTTCCTAAAAAACTTGTGATTTTGAATTTTTTTGATAAAAGGGATATTTATTATGAATTATTGAAGTTCAAGCTCAAATAATTGATTTTTGGAAGTTTAAAATAATTTAAATTAGAAAACGTTTTTGATATGTTTGGTGGGCTTGGTTGGTTGTTGAAATGAGCTGATTTTAGTTTATAAGAGTGTGTGTAGGAAAATTTTTATATATATTAATATTATATTAAATTTTCTACTTTGGTGTTCTAAGCATTTTCCTATAAATAGGGTTCTTAGGTTAGAATTGAATATCACACCTTAAAATCAAGTTTTCTCTCTATATTATCGAGCGTATTCTTGTGAGTATTTTGAGTATATTTTGAGTATTGCTATACTAAGCAAGTTCAAGTCATAGCTTATATCCCGTGTTTCAACTAGAAGCACTTATCTTTGTGAGGTAAGGGATATTTTTTTTCGTAATGATATTATTTCTTCAATATCATTATGTTTGAAATATTGATCTGAAGTTTTATTAAATTTGGAACTTTTGGTGTCTGAGTTACTATTCACGATACTCAGACTATTCACGATATCTCATACACTATTCATCAAAAAATTTTTCCTTTTCGCCTAAAATATCTATTGTGGATACTAGCTTTGATTGTATCCATGTTTTGATCATTCTTAAATTTTACACCACTATAATTATTTTTTGAGTATTTTTGGACATGGATAAAACAAAGTACGAATCCTTAATCCTTAATCCTTGTCATTTTGTTTCACCGGATTCGCTTTTTAAAATATTTTTCATCATCCTCGGTCTTAAATGATGATATTATTGAATATCTTTGGCCACGTAGTGCAAAAGATGAATGATTTCGATGAATATCTTTGGCCCAGTAGTGCAAAGATGAACAGTGTTTAGATGAACATGACTAACTAATGAATATCTTTGGCTGTAGTGCAAAGATGAATATTTGATTTTAGATATATATCGATTGATGTTACTGTGGATAAAAGATAGACGATGAACTTTTAAATTCATACATAGAAGATAGTAGTTTGCATTCTCTACTTAACTCTTCTAATGAATTATTATTTCCGCTGCGAATATTGATTTAAAACTTGTTGTCTATTACATTCTCATCTTTGTTGAGTGAAGCTTCGATCTGTTTGATTCCTTCTTCAAAGCTGCTTTCACTTCCACCTCGGTAGTCTCACCGCCATCGAGACTTGTTTTATTTATCTTTGGTGGAACTCGTAGAGTCAACAATAGCATTCACCAATTCAACGATTCTGCAACTACACAATCATCAACAACTCTTGATCTTTGAAGCTCTGTTAATTTATACTGCTTCCCAATCTTCCCGTTAGAAAGTAGCCATTGAAAGCTATTCAAATTTCTTCGCAGATCTCGAGTTATCTGGTGCAGACTGCAGATGTGACATGACATCTTTTTCTGACTTCCTGAAACTGCAGTATTCTGTTTCACCAACCCTGTCAGATATGACACTTTGATATCTTGGGCAGGTCGACGACTTTATTTTACCCTTCTGATTTCTCGGTCAGAGGTTGTCCTTGCATCAATGCTCTCAATGAGCTCTTATTTGAATATTACCCTTAAGATTGAACCGTTGCCAATGCTTCAGTCTTCAGCTATTCGAACTCTACGATTCTGATGCATGTCTTCATGGACCTGATCGTAGTGTCTTGTTGACTGGTAGAGACAACACTACGATCTTGAAAAGTGTTGATTTGATCTTCAATGTATAACACCTCTTTCTTCTCTTATGCAGTGCTTCAACACTTCGCTTTTGCCTCAAATTCCTCGACATCGATGGCTTGACTTCTTTCTCCGCCCTTCTCAATAACAAGACACTTCAGATTTGTGGCGTGTCCAGCTCTCTTTCTCCTTGTGATCTCCCATTTACTTATCATCAATGGATCGACCCAATGCTTAATCACTTTAGCCTTGTTCTTCGGTCGGTCCCAAGATATCTCGTATGCACTCCATCGGTTCTTTTCTTTGTTTGGCAAACACTACGACCTCGGTAACTTCCAAGATCGTTGTCTTCTCTTCTCGCTGATACCATCGCACTTACTTCGACTTTTATTAGTCAATTATAAAAGTCTTCTTCTGATCTCCTTGTGGAAGACTTCATCTCGAATGGCTTCACAACTCAATCTTGATGCTGATTGGGTTGGTGCTTAGATCTTCTGTTAACTTGTATGCCATTCGCCGAGTGCTCTCCGGTTTCTTCAGTGGGGACGATCTATGTAGTGCCAACCAGAGGCTTCATTCCTTTAGATATTATGGGAGTGCTCATTCGCCGAGAATCGTGATTTACTCTACTATTCGGCTTGGTATTGTGAGTACATCCGTTGAGGTCTTAGTTCAAGCACTCTACGATTCACTTTTTTGGTCAGTGCAGACACTACGACTCCGAGATCGATTCGACACTCTACTACGACCTCATCCGTCACAGTGCTTGTTATCTTCATCCGATCTTGCTCGACTACGATCTCTCCTCCTCGGTATGATTAGTAGACTTTCTACGACTCGAGTGTAGTCTACGATTCTTGACTTAGATTTGGTAGATACTCTACCATACCAGAAAGCGAAGTCATCTTTTACGATTCTGAACATAACTTCCTCAGCAGACTTTGGCCCTGAGGAATTTCTTCTCGAGACACTACGATCCTTCCTCGTCTCTCCTGGAAGTCTACAAACTCTGAGATCTACTATCTTGTAGACTACGATTCTACCTCGATAGCTCTCGAGTTTTCCTTGACTCTCCGGGCATCACTACGATTTACAGTGCAAGGCTCGACGACGATCGAATGCTTATCTATTACATCATAAGATTAATCTAACATGTTTGATCTTTCTATATTTATAGTCCTTGTACATCATTTCTTTTTAAGGACTTTACAAAGCTGTTTTGTTTATGTAAGATCAACCTAACACATTTGATCAATTCATTCTAAGTCCTTGTACATATGTTTTTATTATCTGTAAAAGGACTTTACAGCTTTTCTTAATGCAAGAATACTTGCATATTCATTCATATATATATCATAATCAAATCATATTTAAATAGAATATCATTCACATATTTATTCCCATAATCTCCCCTATTTGATTATGATAAAATAATAAGTGCATATGCATGTTATGAATGAATCTTATATACAGTGAGCAACTGTATTTCTAAAATATTTAATCATGAATGTCATTTATAATGATGTGAAATTTAATACACTGACATTTTACATCCTGGATCCAGAACATACCTAACTAGTTAGAGATGTACCTCTTTGGTTCCATGTATGCTTCCAGGATGTCTTTTGATCAACTATTCATCTGTTTGATTCCTTTGTTCCCCCCTGGGATGTGGAGCTATTCAATTCTTCTTCTTATGGTTCTGGCTCTGGCTCCCCCTCAGCCTTTGAATCATCATTCTTTGGCTCCCCCTTAGATGATGATTCAGTTCCCCCTGGAGTTGTCTTCTTCTTTTCTTTCCTTTTGCTCTCCTTGCTCTTTCTAGAGTGCCTCTTGTTCTTCCCCTTTCTATGCCTCTTTTTCTCCCCCTTTTTGTCATTAATCATTTGAGAGAGCTGCTCCATGTTGGGACATAAGTCGCTTCCATCGTGTAGGAGGAATTAAAGAACTTCAAATTTAAGGTCTTGTTGTCCTAGCTCAAGTTGCACTGAGAAAGACTGAGTCATGTTGTCAATCTTGTCAGAGAGGACTTTGAGTTGCTCTTCATTTGCCTTTTGTGCTAGTAGAGCTTCAGCCTTTTGAGCATGTAGAGCCTTGAGATAGATGTGATCTCTTTCTTTGATTTTGAGGGATACATCAGCCATAGTTGCTTGGAGTCTATCTTGAACTGAATCATCTCTAGCTTCTGTCACCCTCTTTGATTCTTAATGGATTAGAGATATCTTCTCAATCAGTTCATCAGAGTTTTTCATTAGGTCTTGCTCCATAGAGACTTCGTCATTTGGTTGGGCAGTCTCTTGCTGAACACCAGATTGGACTCTACGATCTGCTTCTTTGGACAGATCTTTGAAGATGTTGAGAATCTGAAGAATTGTTGAGTTCCAATCACCGTCATGTAGGAATGTCGATAGTTGTGCTTGGTCATGCGTAGAGACATCCGAATCTGGACTTGATCATTATTAGTGGTGGAGTGAATGACTTTCTACCATCATGTGTCTTCGCCATATTCCTTTGTCCATCGTGAGTCCGCTTTACGATCATAAGGAATATAATGATTTTCAAAGATGCTCAGAGAGATCTTATAGTGGGGCTTGTCGTTGATCATCATGGTTGCAAACTTCTTAACCCTGGGGAAATTTTGTGACACTAGTTCCAAATTTGGAAACTGAGAGTAGCACCAGCTGAGGTAACTTTCATCTCTATCAGTGTGTGCCTTTAACCATGGCATCCATGGGAAGAACCACCTCATCAGAAGATCTTCAGAGTTGTACAGTATAGTTGTTCAATCTAACTCCATATTTTTCTATTTATGGAGCACTTCATCTGTAGTCATCCTTACAACTCGAAGTTGTTCATTTCCCTGATTTATCTATCTTGTTGGTGGTTCTGCTGGTGGCTCATCAAAGACTTCCACTACAATTCTTCTGGTAATTCTGGCTGGAGAGATGACATGATAATATTCTAGTTCCTCTGATTCCTAAAGTGCAGAATCAGACTCTTGCTGACTTCCTTCATCAGATTCTTCAATGAAGTCTTCTTGTTGAATTTCATTTTCAGTACCTTCTTCAGCAATATCTTTCTTGGATTCATCACTAATTCCATCTTCATCATTTTTTTCATTAGATTCATTATCACTTACTTCAATGACTGCAGTAGAGTGATCATTTTTCTTGTTAGAGGAAAATTTAGCCAGTATTCTGTGGCTCTTTCTTCTCCTTGGTGGTTCAGCAATATGAGAGTCAAACTTTTCTTCCTCTTCAGACTATGAGGCCTTTAAGTTATCAGACAGGCTTTCTTGATTTTCATCGTTGACAGTGGCATGTCCGTCTTCTTCAGAATCATCTTCATTTACTTTACCGGACAGGCTAGCTTAATGTTCAGCAGTAGTATGGGCATGTTTTTCTTCCTCAGACTCTGCATCTTTTGGAATTGTTAGAGTGATTACTGTAGAGGATATTGTTGTGTTAACCTGCTGCCTTTCTTTATCATCAGAGTGAATGCTCTGAGAGTTAATCGTAGAGCTTGCACATCTTTTTTCTTCACCATCAGACTTGGCTTTTTCTTTCACAGATTCAACTTCTTCCTTATTTCTGGACTTGCTCTTTAAGGATTCACTCTTTAAACTTTCAGCCTTTTCTCTTCTTCGACTCTTCATGTTCTTCTTCTTGTTGGATGGACTTTCCTGGGAACCGGAGCCGATTTGTTTACCACCTTAGCTTTCTTTCTTGAGGGTTCCTAAAGTAATCACATTACTTCTCTTTTTGGTTTTCTGATGAAAAGTCGGTTCTTCTTTTGTTCCTTGTTTCTTCTTAATGAGGGAGAATATGGCTCGATAAAGCCTTAGCATTCTTCATATTCTTAGGCTTTTTTCTTGCTGGTGTGGCGCAAAGAATCGGTGTGTAGTCACCAGACTCGTAGCTTTCTTCCTCCTTTGCTTTTCTCTTCTTTCGTAGATCTTTCTCATTGCTTCTCATCAGTAGTTAACCTTCCTGCTTTCCCTTTGGGGTTTTCTTCCAGTTCTGAACAAATTGAGAGACATAATTTTGTGAACATTAAGAATCTCGCCCTCATCATCCTTGATTTTATTCTTCAACTTTTTCTTTAGGATGATACTTAAGAATCTCCCATGAAAAACCTTTGTGAGTGGTTTTTCAGTTGACCTTTTCTTTTCTTAATTATCCATCCACTTAGACATCCGTCAAGCAGTGATAGCTCCATAGTTGATATGTTCCTTCAGACTATATAGCGTATATGATCTTCAACCGCCGATCAATCACAAAGATTATCATGTGCAAGGTGTCTTTGCATAAGATACATTTACCCACTATTTCAGCAAGGAACTCACATTCTTCAGGAAACTCCTTTTTCTTCATGTCTTTCAGACTAGGGTTTCTTTTGTACTGCATAATCTTCTTATCTTTTTCAGTGTCGATCTCTTTCAGGCTTTTCAGATCTTCGTCGAAGGTCTAAGCATTGATTGATGTTAGAAGAACTTAGTTTCAGATTGTCCGACCCTTAACCTCGGTGGAGAGAATCCTGAATTTATGGTCATAGTTTGAATGAAACTCTTTGACTGTGTCACCATATATTCGTGTGTTTACCTCAAGACATTCTCGAGAACCCCGCCTCCTTCAAAAGTTCGAGAATATCCTCGAACTTTTTCTCGATTTTCAAACGACTTGTTCCTAAATTAATGCCGGTGATTACTTTTCATCCGCCATTAGAGGATTCAAGGAGTATGGGTGTTGATTCGAGAGATTTATGAGAGACAAATGATTGTTATTTGGGTTCGGAGATTTTAATACGATTTAAACTTTGAAAGGGTTCTAGGTTTAAAATGGTAGGAGAGAGGTTTCGAGAGGTTCGATAACTGTTTGCAGATTTGAATCATCTTTGTGGCGCTTCCTTCTTTACATCGCATACGCTATGACGTGTTAACTAGTCATTGGTTGCACGATGCCCAATAATAAGTCAGAATTCCCAAAACTTTCGGTCGCTAGCTTTCTCTTCGTAAGAGTGGACGTTTGATTGACGTGGATCGACCTTTAACCTCTTTAGTTCAGAGTAGCATGATAGGATAGCTATCGACTCTACGCTTTCCTTTGTTGCAGCTCAACGATCAATTCTCTCAAGGATGTTATAGTGGATGGTTTTGACGTTACTTCTCATTTTGAACCTCCATGGCTCATCCATGCTGTGTTTTATAAAGCTTTGGGGAATTTTCCTTCAGCAGTACCTCTTTCCAATCAGCCTTCAAACTTACGTCCTCATAATTTGAATGGTTGAGCAATTTTCCTGTTTTTCCAACTCCTTGTAAGTTAGGAGTAGCCTCTTTATAGGACTACGATCGTCGAGTCTGCTTCTACGATTGCTAAGATTGTACTACGATCGTGGAGTTCTCTTCAACCTCTACTCTACGATCGTTGACTGACTTGGTCTTTGAGATGAACTTGATTAAGCAATACTTCGGATAAGGTAGCTCGTAAGGGCCAACCTCTTAGAGTGAGCTAAGGGTCGTTTTGTCCCCGAGGCACTTTCTGATGAATTTTCTTTTAGGAGTAATTTGTACTAATATCTCTTTTGACCTTTTCAGATGAGGAGATCCTTTGTCAACTTTAGACAATTGCATTTGCTGTGATTGTGGTGTCTTCATGCTTTTACACAACGATCATATGTTTGATTGTAGGCACTCCACGATTTTGAGTTGGGTGGCTAAAAGGTTATCAGTAGTACGTTTTGAGATGTTCCTACTTACTATGGATCTTCATTTGGTTCATCAGCCACACGGTTTTGGGACAATGTAGCTAGTACACAGCTTCATAGTATATCTCTGATAGTTTAGAGCTTATGTACCGTTAGCAGATTACTGCTCCCCCATAGTTGATACTGTCTTCTCAGAGAGGCATAAGTTTTTCTTCTTCATGTGTAGCAGAAGGCAACCATGCATATCTCATTCTGGCTGAAGTCATTAAATCTTCTTGTATCTTAGAAATGGGCATTTTCAGGGTTGATCATTCTGCGATCCTTTGACAGCACTATGAACATAGTATTCCTTGTCGGTTTGTGCTTGCTGAGTTCTGCTCCCATAATGAGTTCCTCATGATTGATGCTCGATGATCCTCTGTAGTCAGCTTCCTTGGGAATTCTTCTCTTATGACATGCTTTGCATGATTGAGCATGTAAGGTCCTTTTTCTTCTTTTGTTGAATGGCCTGCTTCCATATAAAGATCAGCAGCCATGTGAGCTTTATTCAGATTAGCTCAGCAGGCCTTCAAGAACAGGCTTAGACATATAGGAATTTTATCAGAATCATTTCTGAACAGTCTTAAGCCTTCTGGTGGTTGAATCTTTCTTGACTAAAGTCTTCTGCTTCAGCATTCCTTAGTGTGGTCAGATAGACCAAGTACCTGCAGGTTATAAATTTCTATTTTTGGTACCCATGGTTAAGTGGGTCCTGCTAGGTTAGTTTTCTAAACCCTTGTTCCTCATATATTTAGATAATCATCATATTGATCACCAATAGTCATATTCATGCATGTAACTCATTTAGATATGCATGAAGATGAGTGTGTAAGATTTGCTATTTTAATAAAACTCTCTTTTTCTTTGATGGTTTCATCATTTGCCAGGTTATGTTCACAGTGGTTTAAATATTCACAAAGTGAGAATCAACTCTACGATTTTATTAGCATCTGGTTGATTCATGGAGGTGATCAGTTTCTATGAATCTTCAAGATTTTCTTGTAGATCTGATCATACTTTGTGTGTCATTAAACACTAAGACCATGGGATGTACGAAGCACATTAACCCATCAACAAAGATTACTTCACATTCAATCGACCTGTGAGGCTCTTAAAACCATTTCAGGTCTCTTTCAAGTTATCATCTTCAACCTAAAACTTTGATAGAGAGAAAGTTTATAGACATTTTGAGTTTCCATTATCAGTGTACTTTCTCTCTTCACCTTTTTAGATAGATTATGAATACTTGAGGGAAAAATGTTATAGTTCATAAGTAAGGTGCAAATATGATGCTCATATCTATATTAATAAGGAATTGTACCTTTTTGCTGTTAGTTTCTTAACAGTCATTTATCTTAGATATACTGAGTTTAGGCATTGATGTGCATGTTTTCTCATTTTCTTCTGACAGCCAGTTGCTCTAGTTGATCTTCAGTCAACCAGTCGTGGTCTTGAAGATACAAGCTAAGAGAGTTTCAGGATCTCTAATTCTTTGACATCCTTGAGTTCACATGATTTACATCCAGCTGTAGTTTGACCAAACATATGATTGAGAAGTTCTTCTTTCTTCTCTTGATAAATATTACTTAGAATGTATGGCCTTTTCATCTTTTCAGGCTGGTGGATGTTTGAATCTTTTCTGTTGATATCTCTTGAGCTTTCTATCCTGGTCTTCAGACAACTAGATTGACATCGAGCAGGGATTGGTCTTGTTGATATGATAATCAAAGACATGGACCAATCTGAGTAGCTTCAGGTGTATATGCACATTTACCTGTACACAATATTTCCAACGTGTGAGCTCATCTGCATACAACAAGTGACTTACTACTAAACTAAGTTTAGAACAATGTTTGTGCTTGTGGATCGGACTCAAAGCGATTAGCTTTTGAATATAACATGAGAACCTACTTTGATACCAATTGTTAGTCCCCGAGTAGGCACAATAGATCTAGAAGGGGGGGGGGGGGTTGAATAGATCCTTAGTATTTAAAAATACTTTTCTGGTTTATTTTGTATTGCTAATAATTTAGCATGTGACAAACATAAGAATCTTTTCAAGCACATCAGAATAAGTAAAAGATCCCCTTCATTGATATATTCATAATCATACATACATTGTTTATAGAGTTAGTTCAAGAAGTAAGCGCTTAAAACATACATAGCAGCTTATAACGCTTAAATGTACATAATGTAAATGACATAAAGTAAAAGACACAGGGGGTTTTAAGTGGTTCAGAGACTCAAGCTCCTAATCCACTCTTTTGCTTTCAACTAGCTGGATTTCCACTAAGGAAGGGCAGCACCCTGAATCACTACGATTCCTTCAAGGCCAAGTGACCTTGGGACTTCATTCACTAAGAACTCTTCAAGGCCAAAGCAGACTTTGGAACTTCTCTAGTTCCCTAGAACTCTTCAAGCCCAAAGCAGCTTGGAACTTCATTTAGTCCCTTCGGACAAGGACCCCTCAGGCCCTGGCTACTTGTTGTTGTAATTGTTGTTGATGTTGTTGGTGCTGAGCTGCTAAGGTGTCATTAGGCTCTAAACATCTTTGTACTGAGAAGCTTGGTGTGGTCCTCTTTGCATTCTGCTTCGGGTCTGGACAACAACTTCTTTGGTGCAGCTGATCTTCACTCTTTTCTACTCATCTTCATTTGGTATCAGCTGTGCACCATCACCATCTGGGTTTGCTAAGTCTCTCGTGCTTTTAGTAGACTTTTGTCCGCACTTAGCAATCCTTGAACCCTTCTTGAATACTTTGCGTATATGGTTCTCGCACTTGTTCGATTCGATTTTTAGGTTCATGGTGATTCGTAGAGTGGCTCTCTTGATCTTCTTTGTACTTGGCCACTTTCCCGAATACTATCTTCTTGGCCTTCTTGGCCTCAAATTGGCTTGCCATCATCTTGATGGCATTCTCATCTTTGTTGAGTGAAGCTTCGATCTGCTTGATTCCTTCTTCAAAGTCGCTTCACTTCCACCTTGGTAGTCTCAATTGCCATCGAGACTTGTTCTATTTATCTTTGTGGAACTCGTAGAGTCAACAATAGCATTCACCAACTCAACGATTCTCGCAACTACACAATCATCAACAACTCTTGATCTTTGAAGCTCAGTTAATTTATACTGCTTCCCAATCTTTCCGTTGGAAAGTAGCCGTTGAAAGCTATTCAAATTTCTTCGCAGATCTCGAATTATTTGGTGCAGACTGCAGATGTGACATGACATCTTTTTCTGACTTCCTAAAACTCGCAGCCTCTTCGTTTCACCAACCCCGCTCGATATGACACTTTGATATCTTGGGCGGATCGACGACTTTATTTTACCCTTCTGATTTCGGTCACAGAGGTTATCCTTGCATTGATGCTCTCAATGAGCTCTTGTTTGAATATTACCCTTAAGATTGAACCGTTGCCAATGCTTCAGTCTTCAGCTATTCGAACTCTACGATTCTGATGCATGTCTTCATGGACCTGATCGTAGTGTCTTGTTGACTGGTAGAGAGAACACTACGATCTTGAAAAGTGTTGATTTGATCTTCAATGTATAACACCTCTTTCTTCTCTTGTGCAAAGGCTTCAACACTTCGTTTTTCCTCGACAGCTCTCGACATCGATGGCTTGACTTCTTTCTCTGGCCCCTTCAGAATAACAAGACACTTCAGATTTGTGGCGTGTCCAGCTCTCTTTCTCCTTGTGATCTCCCATTTACTTATCATCAATGGACTGACCCAATGCTTAATCACTTTAGCCTTGTTTCTTCGTGAGTGTCAAGATCTCGTGTATGCACTCCATCGCTTTCTTTCTTTGTTTGGCAAACACTACGACCCCGTAACTTCCAAGATCGTTGTCTTCTTCACAGCAACAGCTCATCGACTTGGTCGACTTTTCTTAGTCAGTTACAAAAGTTTTCTTCTGATCTCCTTATGGAAGACTTCATCTCGAATGGCTTCACAACTCAATCTTGATGCTGATTGGGTTGGTGCTTAGATCTTCTGTTAACTTGTATGCCATTCGTTGACTGCTTTCTGGTTTCCTTCAGGTGGGACGTATCTATGTAGTGCCAACCAGAGGCTTCATTCCTTTAGATATTATGGGAGTGCTCATTCGTTGAGAATCGTATTTACTCTACGATTCTGCCTTGACATCAGGAGCACATCCGCTTGAGGTCTTAGTTCTCAGACTCTACGATTCACTTTGGTACATGCAGACACTACGACTCCGAGATCAGATCTTGACACTCTACGATCTCTGTCGTTGTGCTTGTTTTCTTCATCTGATCTTGCTCGACTACGATCTCTGCCTCTGGTATGATTAGTAGATTCTACGACTTTGAGTGTAGTCTACGATTCTTGACTTAGCTTTGGCAGATACTTGATCGGCTCGTAGGCAGGCTGTCTCTACGATTCTGAACATGACTTCCTCAAAGACTTACTACTACCGAGGAAGTTCTCCTCGACACACTACGATCCTTCCTCGCCTCTCCGGAATTCTACGAACTTTGAGATCTACTATCTTGTAGACTACGATTACGCCTTTCCGATAGCTCTCGAGTTTTCCTCGACTCTCCGGCGGAGACTACAATTTCAGTGCAAAGGCTCGATGATCGACATGCTTTATCTATTACATCATAAGATCAACCTAACATGTTTGATCTTTCTATATTTATAGTCCTTGTACATCATTTCTTTTTAAGGACTTTACAAAGCTGTTTTGTTTATGTAGGATCAACCTAACACATTTGATCATTTCATTCTAAGTCCTTGTACATATGTTTCTATTATCTATAAAAGGACTTTACAACTTTTTTTAATGCAAGCATACTTGCATATTCATTTATATATATATATATATATATATCATAATCAAATCATATATAAATAGAAATATCATTCACATGTTTATTCCTGACAAATATTATTATTTGCACTATTAACGATGTCCAGAAGTTCTGCCAATGAGAGGTTTGGTCACCTAATTGGGCGCCAATAGGGAGAAATCCTTATTGGAAAGCCCCCTCTTTCCTGGAATGACCTGATCGATTAATAGTGTGAATAATAATAATGATGATGAAGTTTTGTTTTATTAGTATTATTAATGTAATAAAACGGAAAAGCTTTTTATATAAAAGCGTAATACTTTTATAAAGTTATTCGCTTTTATTAGGCTAATAATAAAATCTTTTTATATAAAATGTAATATTTTTATAAAGTTATTCATTTTATTAGACAATAATTAGAATATATTATATTTTATTATGCGTAGTGTTTGATAAGGCTACTGCATAGTATTTGCGTAGTAAAATCTTTTTAAAAGTTATTCGTTTTATTAGATTATAAATAGAATATATTATATTTTATTGTAAACCAATACTGATCGGCCGTTTAAAGTAAATCGATCTCGACTGCTCATGGATTGAGTTACTATTCATCCATTTTTCTATAAATAGAAGCTCATTCCTTCATTATTTCTTACGGATTCACCAAACTCGTAGAGAGCCGTAGAGAGAATTATTTTTCTATCTTGAGCGTATTTCTTTAGCGTTTAAGAAAGCTTTGAGCGTAGTGCAAGTTTCTTCAAGTATATCCCCGCCTCTACCGCAGTGAGTACTCTTCTTTATAAGGTAAGGGGTATTATTTCGACATCTTGACTTAGGTTGCTCTCAACGTGACTCATATCCCAATCTTGGATAAGCCGTCACAATGGCACCTATCACGATTTTACTACAAGATCGAATATGGCGTCCCCTACGGAGAATCTGGCTTCGGTGCATTCCACAAAGGAAGTCACCAGTTAGAGGCTCGGGTATCAACTTCTACATTGGGTTTTTAACTCCTGAAGTTCAATAAGAGCCATTCGATATGAGATTTTAGAAATGGGTTTTCTACCGGATTTAAAGTCGATACAAATTCAATATCACGCTCTGGGAGTAGGCCAAGAAATTCTCCAGGAAATATGTCAGGAAATTCACTAACAACATAAATATCATTCAAATCTGACGTATTTTTGTTCAAGCCCATGACATGGCTAAGAAATCTTGACATCCATTTTTCAATAAACGAATGGCTTTATGGCTTGATATGAAAGAGTTTGACTTCAATGGTTTGGTTGCTTGAATTCGAATAACAGGTTGCTTAGGAATATGAAAACTAACAACCTTACGAAAGCAATCAATTTTGGCATGATGAGTAGTTAACCAATTAATCCCTAAAATCACATCAAAAACAAGTATCTTTAAAGAGATAAGATCAACAGGTAATGTGATGGTGCCAACTTGGATCAAATAAAATTTATAAGTAGTGGATGTAACAAAAGTTTCTCCTAACGGAGTCTCCACAGATAAGTCAAAGTTTAATTTCTCCGTAGTCAAGTTCAAAAGTTGAGCGCAAGAGAGATGGGTAGAACCGGTATCTAGTAAGGTATAAACTTCGCAAGAATTTATAATTAACTAACCTGCTAACTTCGTCGTTTTCTTTCTCGCATTCTTATCGGTCACGACAAACGCTCTTCCAGAAACCGTTGACTTTGACTTTTCTGGGACAGCCTTTTGAGTCACCATCCCCGCTTGGATCTGGTTTCGCCACTGTCTGATCTCGAGCGATATGTCCTTCCTTTCCATAATTATAACATACCTTGAATTGTTGCGGGCAGTTTGGGCTGATATGTCCCTCCACTCCGCATTTGTAACTTCTAACCGGCGATCGTTCTCCTCCCTTAGAACCAGTTGTTGGTGTTGACGTCTTCACATGGTCGTTGTTGAATCTCCTCTTTTTAAAATCTCCTCCCGACTCGCTTCTTCTATTCTCATGGCCATGATTACCACCAGAGTGGTTACCGCCTTTGTCCGTATTCTTCTTTCTCCGCTGGTTATCGTTGTTCTGATGACTGCGGTCACCAGTATGATCCTGGTTATAGTCCCTCGGTTGAACGTACTCGTTATCTCGCTCTAACAATTGAGCCCTGTTGACAACATTTGAATACAGAGAAAAATTTATGAGAAATGAGATCTTCGACGTATCTTAGGGTTTCAAACCTCTCGAAATATCCGCGTCATACGTTCCTCATTCTCCACCAAATGAGGTGCAAACCTGGACAACTCTGCAAACTTTGCCTTGTACTGGGACACTGTCATGTTATTTTGTTCCAACCTAATAAACTTTACTTCCTTCATATGACGAATACTTTCAGGGAAGTACTTGTCATTGAACAGTTTCTGAAATGTCTCCCATGACATGCTGAGTGCAGCTGGATGGTTACGCTTCACATATTCCCACCAATGAATCGCCTCATTACTTAACATAAAAAGTAGCGAATGGAACCTTCGTTCTCCGCGCATCCCAAGACATCGAATATCTTGGTAATTTGCTTAACCCACGCCTCTCGCCTTAATCGGATCCGGCTTTCCCTGCACTTCGTGGTCCTCATTCTCCTCGTCCGATTTTGCATGAACTACAAAAACTTCTAAACATCCGTCGTTGCTCATCATCCGCTTTCAATGGCGTTGTTCACAGGAGAGGAACATTGCCACTGCTACACGTTCTCCTCATTGGTGATTACAGACGTCTCCACGGTCTCATTTACTCCACCGTTAACATTCTCAGTCGACATTCTCAAATACCGCCATAAAACAAGGGTTAATTAAAGAAATCAACATATCACATAATATCCTTATATATTGACTCAACCAACAAATAAGCTTAGGGTAGACACACTAACGAAGGATTTACTCGCCTCTCCCTCCTAGTTATATTCCCCGATCTCCGCGGAGATCATATCCCTAAGCTATGATACCAACTGTGATGCCTCCAAAATAGGTTCATTCCATCTAACCCATTCTGAGTCGCCAAATACATGGTACAGAAATAACTACAACTTTATTAATACATTTGTCGCGTGCAAAATACGATAACACATATACTTGTGAGTTTAAATACAAATATTATCTTCTGTAGAAATATCCACACTCAAATAAGTCCTCATTAATAATACACTATTTTACAAAATAGTGAGGACTACTAAAACAACTGTCTTGAACCATCACTCCACACCCCAACTAGTTCCCGCTATATTCTCGCCTCCTGAGAAGAAAAATGAAACAAAAGGAAAAAGGTGAGCTCAACTAGCCCAGTAAAGAATATTATAACTAAGATAATGTACAACAAATTATCGTTAGTCTTCAACAGGGAAAAATCTGATAGAATACAATAGACAACAAATTTCGGATCAATATTCGCAGCAGATATAATAATTCATAGTAAGAGTTACGTAGAGGATGAAATCTACTAATATCTATGAATTTAACGATCCATCATCATTATTTTATCCTCAGAACATCAATCAATATTCATCTTTGCACTACTGTGCCAAAGATATTCATCACTCGGTCATGTTCATCTCAACACTGTACATCTTTGCACTACGGCCAAAGATATTCATCGATCGATCATGTTCATCTCAACACTGCTTCATCTTTGCACTATGGGCCAAAGATATTCATCGATTAATCATGTTCATCTCAACACTGCTCATCTTTGCACTACGGGCCAAAGATATTCATAAGAAAATCAACCATCTTTGCACTATTCTGCCAAAGATATTCAAGAATGTCATCATTTAGACCGAGGATGATGAAAATGTTTTAAAGAAAACGAATCCAATTGAAACAAAAGAACAAATATTAAGGATTCGTACTTTAATCAATCCGAGTTCAAAATACTTCTTTAATAATCATAGTGAAGTAAAATTCAAGAATGAAGACCAAAACATGGATACAATCAAAGCTAGTATCCATAATAGATATCTTGGACACAGAAAAGAAAATTGAATTTTTCTGTGAATAATATCGATTTAAATGAATAATTAATCGATATCGTGAATAAGATTGTATACGTGAATAGAAACTCCGAAATAATAAAAGGTAGAACTTTCACAAGAAAAAATTATCATGCTTTGTAAATAATAGTACTCGTGAATAAGAACTCCGTGAATAAGAACTCATGAATAAGAATGAATAGTAACTCATGAATAGTAACTCATGAATAAGAACTCGTGAATAAGAACTCGACATAAAAAGATCGAACTTCACAAGAAAATCTTACCAATATTACTAAGATAATGATATTGAAAGAAATAATATCATTTTAAAAAAATAATATCCTTACCTCGGAAGAGATGTCTTTCGACCGAATATCGGATATAGTGGTGAAGGAACTTTACACTGATATAGAACACTCAAAGTATCAAAATACTCACAAGAATACGCTCGATAATATATAGAGAGAGAAGTAGAGAGAAAACTTCAGTTTCTGGTGTGATTTTCAATTCTAACCTAAGCACCCTATTTATAGGAAAATGCTTAGAACACCAAAGTAGAAAAATGAATATAATATTAATATATTTATATAATTTTCCTTAGCCCACCATTTTGACCAAAGAAATCAGCCACACATGTACCAAAAGCAACAAAAACGTTTTTCTAACAAAAAGCACTTAAAACTCCAAAAATCAATTCAGACCCGATATTCCGAAACTTCAATAATTCACAATAAATAGCCCTTTTATCAGAAAAATTCGAACCACATGTCCTTACATAGGAAATTTTATTCTCTACAACTTTGCAGAAGAAAGTTTTTTCTAAATTCCAAATAGAAATTGATCGAAATCCACAAACGGACGATTTTACAGGCTATAATCAATTTTCGGTCAAGAATTGTGTCCACCAACACACAAAACATGTGTTAAACATTTTTTTGTAACACCAAACATGTGTTAAACATTTAATGCAACAAAAATATTCTTCCTCCTCATATACTCATATGTCCCACATTCATCAGTAAAATATCACCATCAAAATATAATAATAAATTATTTTATCGGAAAAGATAAAATATCAATTTTCAACAATTGTCACATTAAAATTTTCTCCATCTATATCCACATAAAATTAATATTTTTCTCATCATATAAATCAATAATTAATTATTCACAAATAATATTACGAATCACAATATCGACAACCAGCAGGCGCCTCCTGGAAAGAGGGGCTTTCGAATAAGGATCTCTCCTTCTTGGCCGCTTGATTAGATGACCAAACCTCTCCTTAGATGTAACTTTCTAGACATTTCCAATAATGTTATCTAATAATATTATTCAGATAATATGAATTATTGTCTCGATAATAAAAAATAATCGCAAGAATGACAATTATTAAAACAACAAAGAATATAAAATATCAACGCAAAGAATTATCAATCAATAAAATAAAATATTTGAAAGAATTATTATTGTAATAATTATTGAGTAGTGCCTTCTTATGTAAGAATCAATAATTGGTGCAATACCGCTATTATTCGTGTGTTTTAACCACCGAGTATTTTAACAAGATAATTGTGAATAACTACGCCTGTTATTTATAACCAACTTATTCTCGTCGCTTTCTTTCATCCAATCTCTTTCCAATGGGGCCCACATAAAGGTCAAGCTACTATTGTCGCATTTAATATTCCCTGACAAAGAATATTCCACGACCAAACGAATATTCCCTAACAACAATGAATATTTTATAACCACTTGCTTATTTAAAAATATTTGTGCATTTTACCCATAACTAACCACATTAATCAAATAAACCCTTACTATTTCAAAATAATAAATAAAGGAATTTCCATTTTATATAAAAAAAAATTTGGGGTCTTACACCTGTTCTCATTATTTATTATTCATTGGAATAACTTGCTACGCCAAGATCTGCATTTACTGGTGATTTCTTTTGTTATTCCATTCTTTATTATACTCAATTGGTTAAAGTTTTGACTTATACTCCATGAAATTAGTGGAATATCTTTTGATATTTCAGACTTCATCCAAATCTTTTCAGATGAAAATATTCTTCCGAGTATTCTTGAATTTTACTCTACAAAAGTAGTATCGTGTTGACAATTTGGACGTTATTTTATCAATTCGGATAAATTAATTATTGAACTTGTTTTATTGGATTCTTCTCATCATCATCATCCTCACGCTTATATTATGTTGAAAATCATCTCATGGCCTGTCACAAGCGTAGATGGACTTGGTATGATTATTATGACTGTGATTATTCGGTATAATCATGGCCGTAGTAATGTTACAAATGATGTGATAAAAGTCCCTCGTTGGCAGAAGTGCATTGATGGATACGTTGTTGGCGTGATTATGACCATTAATGAATACACAAATATCCTCGGCAGTAGTGCATGGATAAATTGTGGTTGTGATATCTTAGTGAATATCCTACCAGTAGTGCGGGGATGATGTAGATTATTTATTAAATCGAGTCCCAACGATAAAAGTGATGAAAACCTTTTAAATCATAAAAGATAGTAGATTTTATTCTCTCTTGACTCTTTTAATGAATCGCGTGTTCATTGCAGCTTAAACTTAATGTCTATCAGATTTTATCGCTTTAACATCGTTGAAGACTAATGATAATTTATTCTCGCATTATCTTAGTCATAATATTTCTTCCTTGGGCTAGTTGAAATTTCACCTTTCTTTCACCGTATAGCTTCGGAAATGAGAATCGAGTTACTGATCCAGATGATAGTATTAGAAATAGTCACTATTCTATTAAATAAATAGTGTGACAATAAATGTAATGAGACTTATTCGAGAGTGGATATATCGCCTGAAACATAATATTCAGATTAAAACTCATCACTTCTCTTGTTGTATATTTAAGATTGTATTTGTATTTTGTCACTACGATTTAATGAATTCGAATAGGTGATGTATACTTATTTTTTTGAAAAAATATCACATATGTAATTTGCATTATATATATTTGACGTTAATGCTTTTTATGACTTTTCTTTTACTTTATTGTGAGATTAATGCATGCATATATATATATATATATCAAATTATAATTATATTCATTGAATTTGAACATACAATTATAATAATTATGTAATTTTATTTGAGAATTATAAATTAATATTTAAATTACCCCTAAAATGACTAACTAAATTAATTTGGATAAAATCTCCTTTTTATTTGTTATATACTTGTATTGATGAACCAAATGTACTCCCAAGTCCTAATCTCCAGCCTATATGATCATGACATAGTAAATACGTAACCTCTTCGTCCAATAATGAAAGTCCCATTAAACATTTCAACTTTCATCACCCATTTAAATATTTCTTCAAAATACACTTAAACCTAAACTTTCCCTAATAATGGATGTTATTCTTCAAATTTAATATTTATTTTAGTTATAAACATACCTTAATATTCATTAAAAATACATTAAAATATTAAATAAGATGGATGGAGTATACTACAAATTAGGCATAACATGTATGTGACCTTTCGTAATATTTCGTAATGAAGGAATATTTGCCACTTAAGTTAAACAAATAATTTGATTCGAGTCAAGTTATATTGGCCACGTACATTACGTAAAACTATCTTAAAAATCATTTAATTTGTTTAATATCGGTTTAGCTACTAATTAAAGCGTAGCATCCGTAATCTATTGTTTCCGCTCTATTGACCTTAATATCCAAGTGGTGTGCTACTTAGTTTTCACATTTAATACTCCCCAAAATATCTTTAATCATTGAAGATGGACAAATTTAAGTAATTTAATTCCTTCGAAAGGACTTTCCAGTAATCTCCAAAAACATCTTCTAAATTCCAATAAATAATTCCACAAATATTAAATTTGTCCTTCGAAAAGTCCTAAAGGTGGAGACATTTCTAGATAGAGAATATTTAACATTTTTTTTATAATTTTAAAAGTAAATATTATTTCTTTCTCATCTTCTTGAATCTTGACCTATATATAGCTCTCTCATATCCCACTTCTAAACCAACCAATCAATCTCTCTTTCTCTCTCTCTCTCTCTCTCTCTCTCTCTCTTCTTTATATATAATCTCTAGCTCTAGCAAAACATTGTTGTCAGTTTTCTTTCTAGACATGGAAATAGAACCAAGTCCACCAGCACTAGCTAAAAAACTATGGAACATAGTGAGAATAGTTTTTTACATGCTTGGAAATGGTTTATCAAAGAGCAAACTAATGCATGACCTTCATTTTATGCTAAAACGGGGTAAAATTGCAAGCAAAGCCCTAAGCAACCTCATGCTCCACCACCACTATGCCTCCACGCTTAGTTGCCGGTCAAACGACGTAGGCATGTCCTTCATTTCGCCTCGTGAGTATGAGTTCAGCTGCAGTAACAGCCCCGTTTATCCCTCGTACTACACGAGGCGTAAACATCATCATCATCATCATCACCACCACCAGCACCACCGCTCCGAGAATGTAAATGTGGCTCAAAAAATGTTCGAGATTTTAAATAACTATGAGAGTGTGGAGGCGTCGCCGTTGGTTAATTTACCGGGGTTTGGACGGAGTCCGATGGTGAGGCAGCTTAGGGTAACGGATTCACCGTTCCCGATAAAAGATATGGAGGAGAATGGTGTAGTGGACAAGGCAGCTGAGGAGTTTATTAAGAATTTTTACAAAGAATTGAAGCAACAAAAGAGAATAGAATCGCCTACCATAAACGGGGTAGATAACCTACCGGCTGGTTAAGTTGAGTTTCCGGTAGTCGTGGTCAAGTTTCGGCTAGGTTTCGTGGTTTATTTTGCATTTTGTGCATAGTTGAAGTCTAAAATTTGCTTCATCTTTTTACAAAGTAAACTAACATATGTTGCTGGCTTTGGCATCATAGAAGTCACGTGACTTGTGCATGATCTTAATTAAAATTTTAACTAAAAGTCACGTGATTTCTCCATTGCCAAGTCAGTATAATTAATTAGTTTACTTGTGGAGGTGGGCTGATTTAATTCGATGCCAAATGCAAACCCTTTTTTGTAGTGTTATATATATATATATATATATATATATATATATATATATATATATATATATTTTTTAAGTATTTCTTCATAATAAATTAGAAATTTTATTGTTGTTCATAAAGTTTGTATCTACTCATCGAAAGGAAGTTGAAGAGGGTGTTTATATATGTTTGGCCACCATTATAGCATTTTAATGTGTTGCTTGTCAAAGTTGGTGGATTGAGAGCATTGGAATTATTAGGTCTTTTTTGTAGTATAAATATGTGAATCATTGTAAGGTCTCGATCTCTGCTTTATTTTAGTAGTTGGGAGGTCAATTTTCAAGAGGAAAAAAATTTCAAAGTACTAAATACTAATTTGGTTTTTTCCAAAGAGAAAATAAATAAAATCAAAAATCATTTCAAGGACGTTTAGGATTGTTAAATATATATTGAACTCCGATCCTCGTCAAGAGAGCATGAGTTCAAATTTTTCCCAACCGGCCTGTTCTAGTGAAGCTGATGATCTCCTTTAAACTGTTGCGCAAACGCTAGTGTTTTAACTCATTCACATAATTATTTAGAGTATGTCCGGCATAATCAACATTAATTATGAATCATAACTCATAATTTATATATACATATATATATATATATATATATATATATATATATATATAAGACCCCAACTTATTATAAATAAAATTAAATTTTCCTCTATTCATTATTCTAAATTAATAAGGTGTTAATTTGATATAACGCTTTACATATGGATGAAATGCGCGAATTTTGCAAAATAAAGTTGGTTATAAAATATTCATTTCGCTTTAATATTCGCTACCATGGAATATTCTTTTTTTGTCGGGAATATCCGTACGACTTACGCCGTTGATCGGTTATGGGTCCCATAACTTAATAACTGTTTAGGAAAGCGACGATAAAGTATGAGTTTTTATGAATAACGACGTAATTGTATCACAGTATTACTATTGGGTTACTTCGGTGGTTAAAAAAATACAAGAATATGCGTGGTTGCTTGCAAAGAAGACACTCAGATTTCATTAATATTATTGAATTATTGATTCGATGCGTAAAGTAAGCTACTTCTCAATAATTATTACGATGAGCTTCTCGCTTCATATTTTATTTTATTGATTCAATAAATGTTATTGTTAGTTTATATTATTATTGTTTCAATAATTGTCATCAAGACATTATTTTCCATTATCGGATCAATAATTCATATTATTTGAATAATATTATTAGATAACATTATTGGCAATGCCTGCAAAAGTTACATCAATGAGGTTTGGTGGCTACCTAATCATACGCCATAGTGAGGAAATCCTTATTGAAAGCCCTCTTTCCGAGGAGCTAGTGCTCATTGTCATAATTGTGATTTTATAATATTATTTGTGAATAATTAATTATTGATTTATATGATAATGAAATATTTATTTGATATAAATGATGGATTTATTTATTTTATGTGGTTATAAATGAAGGAATTAATGCTAAGGTGTTTTATCAGTATTTTGTCAGAAGGGAAGTATAAAAAATACCCGTTTGTAGATTTCGAATATTTTCTGTTTGGAATTTGGAAAAACTCAAAGCTACAAAGTTGTAGAGAATTCGATTTCATGCGAAATGTACATAAAATTCGTAATTTTCTGATAAACTATTATTTTCTATGAATTATCAAGTTTCAAAAATAAAATAATTTTATTAAATTATGGGGGTGGGACCCACTTTGGTTGGTGTTAATAACATGTGTAATGCTGGAAAAATTCGAATTGGCATGCTAGGCTTTCAACAAAGTGGGCATGCGTGGAAGGAATATAAAGAAATAATAATATTCTATTATTTTAGTCTCCTATAAATTTCTTAAAGATTTTCCTATAAATAAAGTGACTTAGGTTAGAATTGAAAATCACACCGTAAAACAAGTTTTCTTTCTCTCTAGATTATCGAGCGTATTTTTATGAGTATTTATATACTTTGAGAGTTCTTTGTTCTACATGTGAAACTTCCTTCGACTTTTATATCCGATATTCGATCAAGTACCATTATTTTGAGGTAAGGGATGTTATTTTATTCTTAAATGATATTATTTTCTTCAATATCATTATCTTAAATATTGGTTTAAACTTTTAATCAAATTTGAAACTTTTTGTGTGTTTAGATTCTTATTCATGTATACGACACTATTCACGAATCTGACTATTCAATCAAAAAATAAAAATTTTCCTTTTTTGTCCAAGATGTCTATTATAGTTACTATATTTGATTGTATCCATGTTTTGATCGTTATTTTTGAATTCCGCTTCAAAATTTGGTTATTATGGACTATTATTGATCTTGGATAAACCGTATCTGAATCTCTAATATTTGTCCTTCCGTCTCACTTTGGATTCGCTTTCTTTAAAATATTTTCATCCTCCTCACCCTAAATGATGATATTCTTGAATATCTTTGGCATATAGTGCTGAAGCATGAATGATTAATCGATGAATATCTTTGGCGCGTGAGTGAAGATGAAATATATGTTGAGATGAACATACGACCAACCCATGATACGAATGAATATCTTTGGCACAGTAGTGCAAAGATGACTATTTGATTCTGTATGTATATTGATTGTTGTTATAGGGATAAAATATTGATTATGACTTTTAAATCTTAGAAGATAGTAGAACCCATTCTCTACTTGACTCTTCTAATGGATTCTTATTTCATTGCAGATTGTTGATCTAAAATTTGTTGTTTATTATTCCTCCGTCCCATAGTTATAAAATGATTTCTTTTGTACATAGTTTAGAAGAAAATCGGTTTAAGTTAATTTTAACACAAATTTTCCACATATACCCCTTTAATATAGAATTAATGAATAAATTAATTACTCCTTACTTATCACATCAAACTCTTAACTTCATTGATTGTTGGTCCAATCATTTTTATACACTAAATATGTTAAACTAGTAAAGCCTAAAAAGTTGAATTCTTTTATTGAGAATACAACAACATTAAATGTAGTGATAAAAACAATGACATCAAGGTTGTTTCTTCAAAAAAAGAGTAATAGTTAAATATTTATTATAAGGGCATTAAAGTAAAATAATGAACCAACTAAATTTTATAAATAAGTAAATAGCCTATATATTGGGACATCTCAAAATGGAAAATCAAATTTTATAACTATGTGTGATTTTAGGGAGTATATTTTATCATATTTTTCCTCGTTGAAGACTAATGATAATTTGTTGTATATTATCTTAGTCATAATATTCTTTACTTGGGCTAGTTGAGCTCACCTTTTTCTTTTTTTGTTCTATTTTTCTTCTCGGGGGTGAGAACATAGCGAGATCTAAATCGGGGTTTGGGTGATGGTTCTAGAAAGATATTTTAGCGATCCTCACTATTTCGTAAAATAGTGTTTGAATAATTGTAATGAGGACTTATTTAGGTGTGGATATTGTCTGAAGACAATATTTATATTTAAACTCACAAGATGTGTTGTCTTATTTTGCACGACAATCAGTATTATCAAGTTGTAGTTTACTTTCCGTACCATGTATTTGACGACTTCGAATGGGTGTTGTATACCTACTTTAGGGCGTCACAATATATATATATATATATATATATATATATATATATATATATATATATATATTAGTAAGATGTTAGTAAGATGAGTGAGTATCATTGTAATTAAGCTGATAGAGAATATTGGTCGTGATTAGGCATAAGAGTTACTCCCTCGGTTCCTATATAACTGACGTTATAGAGAAAAAAATGAATTCCTAAATAATTGACGTTTCCATATTTCTAGGAGGTTTTTTCTCTTTTTTTCCTAGATTACCCCTAAAATATCTCATCTTTCCTTGTGCAAGACTCCTATTTACTCTCAACCTTTTTTTTTTACAATACGTGTGTTCCCAATTTGTTCTCTTTCTCAGAATTCTAAATGTCCCTCAATATGGCTCCAATTTTTCATACATTCTCTTCATCTCTGTATTCTCCCATGGATTCTTTATATATGCTCTCTCTTCATCTATATTTTCTACAAAAAATTTATGGAAAATCCTGTACAACTCTATGGTGTTGTTGAGAAAAATAAATTTTCTTTTGATTTAAATGAGGAACCAAACCATGAGTGTGAGAAGATTGTGCGAGATATTGATTTGAATTTGTCGACGGATACTGGAATAGATTTGAACACGGTACCGGATGATGAAGGAGAAATTTCTATTGAAGAACATCAACAACGGATTATTTTTGAGATGTTAAGAATTTATCTCCCAAAATTTTATTAACTTCTTCTATTTTTCATGTTCAACAATTTTTTGATATAATTTTTTTTTATTCTGAAATTTGTAGAATTATTTTGAAATTCTGTAAAAAAAATTTATTTTGAAATTTGTAGAATCATTTTGGAGAAATTGTGAATGAAGTTGAAGTTGGATGAATTAATTTATTTTATTTTTTTGATATGGTTGTATATGATCTTAAAATTGACAGAGGTTATTTTATTTGATCTCTCTCTTCATTCTCTCATTCAATTGCATCAAAAGCCGAGCTTTAGCGTTGATTGTGATAACCACAAAGTTTACATCATTGGTACCTCAAGTCAAAGGAAATGAGAGAAAAGTAGGACCGACAAAAAATTTATTCCAATAAGATTTTGACAAATCCTGAACCGATGGCATATCTTTGTGGCGCTTTCCAAAAAATAGGTATACATCACCCATTCTCGAGTTGTCAATACATGGTATGTAAATAACTACAACTTTATTATTACAACATATAAACTATGAGTTTAAATACAAATATTGCCATCTGCATAATATCCACACGCAAATAAATCCCCATCATAATTATTGATACATTATTTTATAAAAATGGTGAGGACTACTAAACAACTCTCTCTAAACCTTCCTTCCATACCCCCCACTAAGACTTTCGCTACATTCTCGCCTCCCGAGAAGAAAAAATGGAACAACAAGGAAAAGGGTGAGCTCAACTAGCCCAAGAAAGAATAATATGACTAAGATAATATACAACAAATTATCATTAGTCTTCAACAGAAAAAAAAACTAATAGAATACAATAGACAACAAGTTTTAAACCAATATTCGCAGTGAAATAATAATTCATTAGAAGAGTTAAGTAGAGAATGCAAACTACTATCTTCTTATGTATGAATTTAAAAGTTCGTCGTCTATCTTTTATCCCCTAACATCAATCAATATACATCCGGAATCAAATATTCATCTTTGCACTACAAGCCAAAGATATTCATCACCGGTCATGTTCATCTAAACACCTATTCATCTTTGACTACGGCCAAAGATATTCATCGAAAATCATTCATCTTTGCACTACAGGTGCCAAAGATATTCAATAATATCATCATTTAAGACCGAGGATGATGAAAATATTTTTAAAGAAACGAATCTAGTGAAACAAAATGACAAGGATTAAGGATTAAGGATTCGTGATTTGTTTTATCCATGTCCAACTATACCTCAAAAATAATCATAGTGGTGTAAAATTCAAGAATGATCAAAACATGGATACAATCAAAGCTAGTATCCGTAATAGATATTTTGGACGAAAAAGGAAAATTTTCATTTTTTCGATGAATAGTGCCGATTCAGTAATAATTGTCAGATATCGTGAATAAGGTCTGATATCGTGAATAGTAACTCTGACACCAAAAGTTCCAAATTTGATAAAACTTCAGATCAATATTTCAAAGATAATGATATTGAAGAAATAATATCATTACTGAAAAAAATAATATCCCTTACCTCACAAAGACAAGATTTACAGTTGAAATAATGGATATATAAAGCTATGACTTGAACATGCAATCGTATATAGCAATACTCAAAATATACTCAAAATACTCACAAGAATACGCTTCGATAATATAGAGAGAAAACTTCAGCTTACTATTGTGATTTTCAATTCTAACCTAAGACCCTATTTATAGGAAAATGCTTGTAACACCAAAGCGAAAATTTAATAAATTAATATATATATATATATATATATAAATTCATACGCCCACTTTAGAATTCAGCTCCTAGCATTTCCCACATGCCACCTTCTAGAAAAGTAAGAAAAAAACGTTTTTCATAAAATAAATAATTAAAACTTCCAAAAATCAATTATTTTTGAGCTTCGTAACTTCAATAATTCATAATAAATAGTTCTTTTATCGTAAAATTGAATCTCACGACTTTTTATAGGAAATTCAATTCTCTACAACTTTCGTAAGAAGGTTTTCCCAAATTCCAAATAGAAGTTGACCAAAATCCACAAACGGACAATTTTACGTGCTATAATCAAACTTCAACAAGAAATGGGGTCCAATTTACATGTTTAACATGTTTTAAACATTTATTGCAACAAAATACTCTTCCTCCTCCTCAGATACTCATATATCCCACATTCGTTGTAAAAATATCACCATTATTATATTATTAAAATATAATAATATATTTAAATGAATTATTTTATCGTAAAAAGATAAAATTTCAATTTTCAACAATTGTCACATTAAAAATTTTCTCCATCTATATCCACATAAAATCAATATTTTCCTCATCATATGAATCAATAATTAATTATTCACAAATAATATTACATAATCACAATATTGACAACCAGCAATTCCTGGTGAAAGCAGGGCTTCCAATAAGAATTTCTCCTCATCAAGCAAGCAATTAGGTGACCAAACCTCTCCTGTATGTAACTTTCTAGACATTGCCAATAATGTTATCTAATAATATTATTCAGATAATATGAATTATTGCTTTTATAATGAAAAATACTGTAAATGACAATTATTGAAACTCAGAATAACTACTTCTGCTTATTTTTAAACAACTTATATTTGTCGCTTTCTTCATCCAATCTCTTTCCGTTATGGGGCCCACAAAAGATCTGCGTCAGTAAGACCCCAAATTTTATAAATAAAAATGAATTTTTCTATAAATATTATTTTTGAATATTATGGAATAAATTTGATATAATGTTATAGTTGTGGGTAATATTTATAAATTTTACAAAGTATGCAAGTTGTTATAAAATATTCGTTTGGTCGGGGAATATGTGACGCCCCCAAAATTAGGTATACATCACCCATCTTGGGTCGCCATTTATGGTACAGAATTTAAATACAACTTATCGACATAACTGCATCTTGTATGCAACGACATATAAATCGTGAGTTTAAATACAAATATCGCTCACTAGATATTATACAAACTCAAACAAAAGTCCTCATTACAATTATTATCACACTATTTCACGTAAAAGTGAGGACTACTAATGTTATCTTCAGGACCATCACTCGCTTCCCGACTCTGCGTCCAAATTATATTCTCATTTCCTCAAGAGAACAAAGAAAGAAAGGGTGAGCTCAACTAGCCCAAAGAAGAAATATTATGACTAAGATAATGCAGAATAAATTATCAATAGTCTTCAACAATGTTAAACCGATAAAATACAATAGATAACCAGCTTTAATCTGCAATGAATATGCAATCTATTAAAAGAGTCAAGTAGAAAATAAAATCTACTATCTTTTATGATTTAAAAGGTTTTCATCATTTGTTATAAATTTGAGACTCACTTTAATAAATAATCCACATCATCGAATCACCCCCGCATTTCTACGGCCAAGGATATTCTTTAGATCACGACCACAATTATTCCCGCACTACTAGCCAAGAATAGTTGTGTATTCATTAATGGTCATGATCATGCCAACAACTCGTCCATCAATGCACTACGACCAATCGAGGATTTTTACCACATCATTTGTAACATTACTGGCCATGATTACAATCAATAATCCCTCGGTCATAATCATACCAAGTCCATCCATGCTCTACAGTGCCACGATGACTTTAAAAAATATAAACATGAGGATGATGACAATGATATAAGAATTCAATAAAACAAGTTCAAGAATTATTTTATCCGAGAATTATTAACGTCCAAATTGTCAACACGATCATCGCTTTGTAGAGTAAAATTCAAGAATGATCGTAAGAATATTTCCAAGAAAAGATATTTGGATGAAACGCAAATATCAAGGATATTCTACTAATTTCATGGAGTATAGAAGTCAAAGTTTTAACCAACCGGGTATAATAAAGAATGTAATAACAAAAGAAATCACCACGCATGCGCAGATTGTGCATGTATTGTGTTATTCCAATGTAATAATAATAACGGAACCGTGTCGGGTGAAATTCACACCGCATGGATGTTCCAACAGAATAATAAAGATGGAACCAGATCCGTAAAACACACAGACAGATATTCAAATGTAATGATAAAGAGCGGAACCAGGTCCGGTAAAACACATGCATGTGATGTTCCAACGAATAATAATAAAGATTTTAACCGTGTCCTGTAAAAAACACATGACATGGATGTTCCAACGAATAATAGAAGAATGTCACCAAGTATAGGGTAAACCACAGATATCAAGTTATTCCAATGTAATAATAAGCAATGGAATAACATAAGGATTTCACCAAGTATAGGGTATCGGCATGATCAAAGTTATATGTATACTGTATACCACTTTTACAAAGTTATTCAATGTAATAATAGTGAATGGAATAATGTAAGTTCTCGTCAAGAAGAAAGAATAACACCCTTCTCACCGTAAAAGAACTGAATATAGAAGTAGTGAAGTAGCAGAATACTCTTTCTTCTTTCTATAACTTTCTCTCTATAAACTTCTCTATAATTTCTCTCTCAGAGTTTCAATGAATTCGTAAGAAAATAATGAAGGAATGAGCTTATTTATAGGAAAATGGAATGCATAAGAATTCAATCCATGAATCGGTCCAGATTGATTTACTTTAATCGGCGATTTGCCCATATTTAAAGCAAAATCTTTTAAATAAAATATAATATATTCTATTTATATAAAACATTTTACTATGCAAACACTATGCAAAACACTATGCAAAAAACACTATGCAACACTACGCATAATAAAATATAATATATTTTATTTATAAAATAACTTTAATAAAGTATTACATTTTATATAAAAGATGTTTCGCTTTTATTACGTTAATAATACTGAATAAAACAAAAAAGTCATTATCGCTATAATAATTTATGATAATAATGGAATCAAACCTGGTGACTTCTCACATAAGCATCAATAATCAATACCGCGTCTTCTACGCAACCACATGTATTCTTATCAGCATTTTTACTACCGAGTAGTTCAACAAAGATCAATCTAGTAAAACTTCCGCCGTTATTTCAATAAAATATTTTTGTCGCTTTCTCAATCCGACAATAATTTCGCTTGTGGGTCCACCAATGATTGAGTAGTTATGCATAATATTCCCTGCTAAACCGAATATTCCCCGACCAATCGAATATAATATAACCACTTGCATACTTTGCAAAATTTATAAATATTACCCACAACTATAACATTATATCAAATTATTCCATAATATTCAAAAATAATATTTATAGAAAATTCATCTTTATTTATAAAAGTTGGGGTCTTACAACCTCCCCTTCTTATGAAATTTCGCCCTCGAAATTAGGGTACGTACCTGGTATGTTGAAGAGGTAAGGATACCTTGATTTCATTTCAGATTCTAACTCCCAAGTCATTTCCTCAACATCGTGGTTCCTCCACAAAACTTTGACTTGAGGTATAACCTTGGAGCGTAGAATATGTTCCTTCTTATCCAAAATTTGAACAGAAACTTTTTATACGGTCAATTTTTCCCTTTTTCGTCCGGGTTCTAACTCAATAATATGGTTCGGGTCTTTCACATATTTACGTAACATGGATATGTGAAAAACGCATGAACACGAGACATATTTGGCAGAAAAGCGAGTCTATAGCCACGCCCTACTCGATCGAGGATTAAAATGGACCGATGAATTGAGGATTAAGTTTTCCTCTTTCCAAATCTTGTAACTCCTTTCCATGGAGCAACTCTTAACAACACACGATCTCCTATATCAAATTCCACGTCCTTTCGATGAAGATCGATAACTCTTTTGTCGATTTTGTGAGGTTTTTATACGTTGTTTGATCGTTTGAATCTTTTTCGTAGTCATATCGCATTACCAACTCGGTCCCCAACAACGTTGCTTCACCCACCTCATCCCAAAGATAATCGAGAACGACATTTTCTTCCATACAACGCCTTGAATGGAGCCATGCCAATACTTATTGATAACCGCTGTTGTTGTTGTAGGAAAACTCCACCAATGGTAAGAACTTGTCCCAACTCCCTTGAAATCAAGAACACAGTCTTAATAGATCTTCAAGAGTTTGAATAGTCCTCTCCGATCGTCTCATCCTTCCGAGGATGATATGCCGAAATAAATCGTAAGTCTGTGCTCATAGCTTTTTGCAAACTAACCCAAAATCGTGAAGTGAATCTTGGGTCTCGATCGTAAACTATGGATACCGCAGATACCATGCAATCTTACAATCTCGCTTATGTACATACTGAGCAAGACGTTCAAGTGTATAAGTTTCTCGTGTCGGTAAGAAATGAGCGGACTTGGTCAATCTATCAACAATGACCCAAATCGCATCAATGCCTTGAGAAACCTTAGGAAGACCGTGCTTGAAATCCATGGTAATGTGCTCCCACTTCCATTCTGGAATTTCAAGTGGTTGCAATGGACCTTTTGGTACTTGATGCTCCGCTTTAACTTCGTTGACAAGTTAGACACCTTGAGATAAATAAAATACTTATCTCTCTCTTCATATTGCTCCACCAAAATGTATGGCGAATATCATGATACATTTGGTACTCCTGTGATGGATTGCAAATGGTGTGTTGTGCGCCTCCATCATGATATTATACTTTAAATCGTGGTCGTTAGGAACACAAAAGTCCGGAGTTGACTCAAGTATTCCTTCTTCATCGATTCTTGCTTCCTAAGATAGCACCTTCTTGCACTTTTTTTTTCCTCATACGCATCGGCTCCAGTGCAGTAGCTTGAGCGCCTTTAACTTTATCGATTAAAGCTCGGTTCTACTCGTATATTCGCTATCATCACATGCGTCCTCGAGTCTTTAACTCTATCTCCATCCTTTGTAAGTCACACAAATGTGCCTTTGTGGTTGATAATAACGCACTCGTGCTTGCATACGATCTTCTACTCAACGCATCGCCTACCACGTTCGCTTTTCGTGATGGTATTGGATGGTATGATCATAATCTTTTAACAGATTCAAGCCAACGTCGTTGTCGCATGTTGAGTTCCTTTTGAGTGAAGAAATATTTGAGGCTTTTATGATCCGTAAAGATCTCCACTTTCTCCTCATACAAGTAATGCCTCCAAATTTTAAGTGCAAAGACAATAACCGCTAACTCCAGATCACGAAGTAGGATAATTCCTCTCATATTCTTTGAGTTGTCATGAGGCATAGGCTATAACTTTTCCATGTTGCATAAGAACACATCCCAACCCTTTGCTCAAGCATCACCGTAGATGACAAATCCTCCGAGCCGGATGGTATTGTCGTAACAGTCTTTGAAATAAGTCTCCTCTTGAGTTCTTGAAAACTCTTCTCACATTCTTCGCTCCAACCTTTGTATCTTTTTTTCGAGTCACCGAGTCATGGAGTAGCGATTCGAGAAAATCCTTCCACGAATCTCCGATAATAACCAAATTAAACCGAGAAAGCTACGTGCCGGTCATCGATTTAGGTTGTTCCCGACTTTGAATAGCTTCAATCTTTCAATGGGTCAACGATATTCCATGACTTGATACCACGTGCCCAAGGAATGCTACTTCTTCAAGCCGAACTCAGATTTCTTCAACTTGGCATAAAGCTTATATTCACGAAGCTTTTGGAGTGTCGACCTCAAGGGTTGCTCATGATCTTCACGGCTTTTGGAATAAATAAGGATGTCATCAATAAAGACGACCACAAAGTGATCTAAATATTCCTTGAATACTCGGTTCATCATATCCATGAAGGCAAAGCGGCGGAGCATTAGTCAATCCAAAGGACATGACCAGAATTCATAATGCCCGTCTTGGAGTTCGGCCGTCGTTTTGGAATGTCACGGTTCTAATCTTCAATTGGTGATATCCTAACGAAGATCAATCTTTGAAAAGAATTTGGCTCCTTGCAATCGGGTCAAACAGTCATCAATACGTGGGCAATGGATACCTATTTTTGATGGTGACATGATTCAACTCCGATAATCAATACAAAGTCACATACTCCCATCTTTCTTCTTCACGAATAGAGCAGGAGCACCCCAAGGAGAAGTACTAGACGAATAAAGCCAATGTCTAACAATTCCTGCAGTTGGGTCTTTAACTCCTCGAAGTTCAATAGAGCCATTCGATATGGGGCTTTGGAAATAGGTTTTGTACCGTGTTCAAGGTCGATACAAAATTCAATTTTACGCTTTCTGGGGTAGGCCGGAAGTTCTTCTGGGAATACGTCGGAAATTTATTAACAATAGAAATATCGCTTCAAAACCGCGTATTTTTGTTTAAATCATGACATGATCTAAGAAAGCTTGACATCCATTTTTAATAAACGAATAGCTTTATGGCTTGAGATAACCGTGATTAATTTTAATGGTTTGGTCGTTTGAATTCGCATAATAGGTTGATTAGGAATATGAAAGCTAACAACCTTACGAAAACAATTAATTTTTGCATGATAAGTAGTTAACCAATCAATCCCCTGTAATCACGTCAAATGCAAGTATTTTTAATGAAATAAGATCGACGGGTAATGTGAGGGTACCGATTTGAACCAAAACAAGACTTATAAACGATGGATGTAATGAAGGTTTCTCCCAACGGAGTTTCCACGATAAGTCAAAGTCTAATTTCTCCAGAGTCAAATTTAATCGATGAGCGCAAAGTAGAGAAATAAAAGAATGGGTAGAACCCAGTATCAAATAAAGTGTAGACTTCATTAGAGTTTATGATAAGCTTACCCGTGATGACCTCATTCGGGTTCCTTGCTTCTCTGGGAGGCCACAACAAACGCTTCTCCCTTGAATACTCTGGTTTGACTTTTCCGGACTGACCTTTGGTGCCTCCATCCTAGTTGAATTTGTCTTGATGGCACAAAATCGAGCTAAGTGACCTTCTCTTCCACAATTATAACATGCTTTGACTGGCATGGCACGATTGGACCGATGTGTCCTCTTCTCCGCATTTGAAGCATATGATAGTGGTCTTTCTCCTTCCTTAACAACGGTGTTTGGTCTTGACGCCTTTCCATCATCATTGAATCTCCGCTTCTTGAAATGTCCATTCTTATTGTTTTGGCCTCCGATTACCACCGAAGTGGTTACCATATCCGCCCGCTTGATTCCTCCACGCTTGTTGTCACCGCTCGATGACTACTCTACCGGTATTATAACTTTCTTAATACCGCTTCTTTTAGTTCGTTGACTCATTATCGCGCTTCCACTAACTAAGCCCTATTTACAACATCCGAATACAAACACGCTTTATGAGAAATAAGATGTTGACGTATCTCCGACTTCAAACCTCTTAAAAACATTCGCCATTCTCTCTTCATTATCCACTGTGGGGCCGAAACCGTGATAACTCCGCAAATTTTGCCTCGTATCATGACACGGTCATATTGTTTTGTTCCAACTTGATAAACTCTACCTCCTTCATGTGGCGAATACTTTGAGGAAAGTATTTGTCGTTGAATGACTCCTGGAACTTCTCCCAAGATATCTTGATGACAAGAGGTTGAGTCGCTTTTACCTGATTCCCACCAATGAATCTGCCTCCGCGCAACATAAAGGCGGCAGAAAGGAACCTTTTGCTCTCGGAGCATCCCAAGACATCAAATATCTTGGTAATCTGCTTTATCCATGCTTCCGCGGAAGTGGTTTTGGCTCTCCTTAAACTCCGGTGGTCCCACTCCTTGAATTGTTTAATGCGGTGACCACCGAGAGTTTTTCAAGTGTTTCCACCTACGTTTTGACGAGGAGTCGCTCTCGCTTTCTTGTTGCATAAATTGCATAAAAGCCTCGAACATTTGATCATTCATCATTTGGTCAAGTTGTTGTTTGCATGAGGATTATGCGCCTTCACGATGCACATTATCCGATTATTGATATGTGTGAATCAACGATCGCTCGTGCTCCATTGCTATTCTCAACATTCTCGGATATCATTTTCAGATCATCACACAAAACAAAAGATTAATTGACATGTAACAATTATCTTTATATTCTCGAATTCCAATAAAATAGAACATAAACTTAGGTAGGTCATACTAGCGAAGGTATTCCCGCTCTCCCCCTCCTAGTACTTTTCTCACATCTTGGCCAGGATCATATCCTTAGCTACGATATAGAATATGGCGCCCCAAAATTAGGTATACATCACCCATCTTGGGTCGCCACTTACATAGTCTGAAATTTAAATACAACTTATTAACATAATCATCTTGTATAATCTGACATAAAGCTGTGAGTTTAAATACAAATATAAATCTACTAGATATTATACAAACTCAAACAAAAGTCCTCATTACAATTATTATCACACTATTTCACTAATAGTGAGGACTACTAATCTTATCTTCGTGACCATCACTCGCTTCCCCACTCGTCCGTCGGCTATATTCTCATTTCTTGAAGAGAACAGGTGAAAGAAAGGGTGAGCTCAACTAGCCCAAAGAAGAAATATTATGACTAAGATAATGCAGAATAAATTATCAATAGTCTTCAACAATGTTAAACCGATAAAATACAATAGACAACCGCTTTAATCTGCGGTGAATATCTGATCCATTAAAAGAGTCAAGTAGAAAATAAAATCTACTATCTTTTATGATTTAAAAGGTTTTTCATCAACTTTATAAATATAAATTTAGACTCGAATTTAATAAATAATCCACATCATCGAATCACCCTCGCTACTACGGCCAAGGATATTCTTTAGCATCACGACCACAATTATTCCCGCACTCACGGGCCGAGAATAGTTGTGTATTCATTAATGGTCATGATCATGCCAACAATCGTCCATCAATGCACTACTACCACCGAGGATTTTTACCACATCATTTGTAACATTACTACCATGATTACACCGAATAATCCTCACATAATCATACCAAGTCCATCCATGCTACTCTACGAAATTATTAACGTCCAAATAATAATAATCCACGGTCACCACGCATGCATGGTATTAGCGATGTACAAGTTATTCCAATGTAATAATAATAACGGAACCGTGTCGGTGAAATTCACACCGATGTGATGTTCCAACAGAATAATAAAGATGGAACCGGATCCTGTAAAACACACGAGATAGGATATTCCAAGAATGATAAAAGATTTTTAACTGTGTCCTGTAAAACACATGAATGTGATGTTCCAATGGAATAATAATAAAGATTTTAACCGTGTCGGTGTAAAACACATGCAGGTGATGTTCCAAATGTAATAATAGAAGAATGTCACCAAGTATAGGGTAAACCGCATGTATACAAAGTTATTCCAATGAATAATAAGCGATGGAATAACATAAGGATTTCACCAGTATAGGTATGCTGCGTATACATGATTATGTATAGGGTATGCCACTTTTACAAAGTTATTCCAATGTAATAATAGTGAATGGAATAACGAAGTTCTCTTCAAGAAGAAAGAATAACACCCTCTACCGTAAAAAGAACCTGAATATAGAAGTAGTGAAGTAGCGAGTATACTCTTCTTCTTTCTATAACTTTCTCTCTATAACTTCTCTCTATAATTTCTCTATCTAGAGTTTCAATGAATTAAGTAAGAAAATAATGAAGGAATGAGCTTCTATTTATAGGAAAATGGAATGCATAAGAACTAATCCATGAACGGTCTGTAGTTGATTTACTTTAATCGGCGGTCCATATTTAAAGCAAAATCTTTTAAATAAAATATAATATATTCTATTTATATAAAAACATTTTACTATGCAAACACTATGCAAAACACTATACAAAACACTATGCAACACTATGCATAATAAAATATAATATATTTTATTTATAAAATAACTTTAATAAAGTATTACATTTTATATAAAAAGATGTTTCGTTTTATTACGTTAATAATACGAATAAAACAAAAATTCATTATCGCTATAATAATTCATGACAATAATGGAATCAAAGCGGGTGACTTCTCATAAAGCATCAATAATCAATCATGGTACTACTACTTTATACAACCACATGTATTCTTTGTTTTTACTATCGAGTAGTTCAACGATGATCAATTAAAACTTCCGCCGTTATTTCATAAAATATTTTTTGTCGTTTTCTCGATCCGACACAATTACGTTATGGGGTCCACCAATGATTGAGCCGTTGTACGAAATATTCCCTCGCTAAACTAAATATTCCCCACCAATCGAATATAATATAACCACTTGCATACTTTGCAAAATTTATAAATATTACCCACAACTATAAAATTATATCAAATTATTCCATAATATTCAAAATAATATTTATAGAAAATTCATCTTTATTTATAAAAGTTACTGAATATTCTTTTTGTTAGGGAATATTAAATATAACTACTCAATCATTGGTGGACCCCATTAATGAAATTATTGGCCGGATTGAGAAAAACGAAAAATATTTTATAAAAATAACTACGGAGTGTTACTGCTAAAACTGTTGAACTACCCTGGTAAAAGTGCGATGTACTGCGTAGTTGCATAGTAGCACACAAGATTGATTATTGATGCTTACGTGAGAAGTCACTCAAATTACGCTCAATTATCACTACAAGAATTGCGTGCATCATATCTCTTATATTATTGATTTAATTATTGTCACAATTATCATCCGTATAATATGTTATAGTATTAAATCAATAATTGAGACGACAAGTTATAAATGATTAATAATTGTTGAAAGATTAAATATGTGTTGATGAAAAAAATGATTTGTGGTAAGTTTGATTATTTTATTGGGGCTCATATGTCATCATCTAAGAGTCTCTTCATCAATAGTAATTACCTTCGTCGATAGTAATTACCCTTGTGAATAGTATTTACCTTCGTCAATAGTAATTACCTTCAATCGATAGTAATTACCCTTGTGAATAGTATTTACCTTCGTCAATAGTATTTACCTTCATTAATAGTAATTACCTTTACCGACGTCGAACCACTTGTCGTTTCACATTACAAAAGGCCAAACCACTTTTCTTTTCACATCATTAGTCGTCAAGCCACTTGCCTTTTCACCTAAGAAAAGCTAAGCTAGAAATCTTCTATAAATAGAGGCTGAGGCTTCATTATTTTCACAATTCATTCAAGCTATAGAGAGAAAGTATAGAGAATAAGAGAAAGAAGAAGAGTATTTTTATTACTACACTGCCGCAGCGAGATTCAATCTCTACCAAAAGTAAGGGGTGTTATTCTTTCTTATTCATGAAGAAAACCGTTGTTATTCCATTGCTTATTATTACATTGGAATAACTCAGTATACGCTGGTTTACCCTATACTTGGTGACATTCTTCTATTATTCTCGCTGGAACATCCTGTCTGCATGTGTTTTTACAATCGGACCTCGGGTTCCGCTTTTTATTATTTTGTTGGAACATCCTGCATCATAGGTTTTAAACCCACTGGTTCCGCCTCTTTATTATTCTGTTGGAACATCATCCATGCATGTGTTTTTACACCGACCGGTTCCGTCTTGATCATTCTGTTGAATATCCTATCTCGTGTTTTTACACCGATCTCGTTCCATCTTTATTATTCATTGGAACATCCCGCTTGGTGTGAATTTCACCGACCGTTCCGTTATTTATTATTCTGTTGAATAACTTCGCTGTGCGGGCCTATCGCATGCATGGTGATTTCTTTTGTTATTCTATTCTTTATTATACCCAGTTGGTTAAAACTTTGACTTATACTCCATGAAATTAGTGGAATATCCTTGATATTTGCGTTTCATCCAAAGATCTTTTCATGGAAATATTCTTCCGATCATTCTTGAATTTTACTCTACAAAAGCAAGATATCATGTTGATAATTTGGACGCAACAATTCTTGAGAAAATAATTCTTTAACTTGTTTTATTGAATTCTTATATCATTGTCATCATCCTCATGTTTATATTATGTTGAAAGTCATCCGTGGCTTCAGAAGTGCATAGATGGACTTGGTATGATTATGACCGAGACTATTCGGTGTAATCATGGCCGTAATGTTACAAATGATGTGATAAAAATCCTCGAAGGTAGTAGTGCAATATCGGGACGATTGTTGGCATGATCACTGACCATTAATGAATACACAAATATTCTCGGCACAGATAGCATGAATAATTGTGGTCGTGATACTAAAGAATATCCTCGGCCGTAGTAGTGCGAGGGGTGATTCGATGATGTGGAATATTTATTAAAGTGAGTCTCAAATTTATAACAAATGATGAAAAACCTTTTAAAACCTAAAAGATAGTAGACTTTATTTTCTACTTGACTTTTTAATGGATCGCTTATTCCTACCGCAGCTTAAACCGGTTTGTCTATTGTATTTTATCGGTTTAACATTATCAAGACTATTGATAATTTATTCGCATTATCTTAGTCATAATATTTCTTCTTGGGCTAGTTGAGCTCACCCTTTCTTTCACCGTTCTCTTGTGAAATGAGAATATAAATTGGGAACGCATCTGGGAAACGAGTGATGGTCCCGAAGATAAGATTCGTAGTCCTCACTATTCTGTGAAATAGTGTGATAATAATTGTAATGAGGATTTTTTTTGAGTTTGTATAATATCTAGTAGCATTTATATTTGTATTTAAACTCACGCTTTATGTCGATTGTACCTTACGCTTATGTTAATAAGTTGTATTTAAATTCTCGCACTATGTAAGTGGCGACCCAAGATGGGTGATGTATACCTAATTTTGGCATACACACAAACGTCAAGCCGCATTTAATATTCCCAACGCCAAGAATATTCCACGACCAAACGAATATTCCCCACAACAATGAATATTTTATAACCACTTGCTTATTTTGAAATATTTGCATATTTTACCCAAGATCTTGACATACGTAGGACATGCTCCTTCCTATCCAAGATCTTGACAGTACCTCCTCATACGTTAAGTCTTGGCTATCTCGTCCTGGTTCTAACTCTATAACGTGATTCGGTCTTTCACATATTTACAAAGTATAGATATGTGAAACACATTATGAACACGAGACATACTTTTGAGGTAACGCAAGTCTATAGGCTACATTTCCTACTCTCATCAAGAATTTAAAATGGACCAATAAATCGTGGATTGAGCTTTCCTCTCTCCCAAATCTTGTAACTCCCTTCCATGTAGAAAGCAACTCATGACAATACATGATCCCCTATACTAAATTCCACGCCCTTTCGGCGAAGATCCGCATAACTCTTTTGTCGATCTTGTGCCGCTTTATACGCTGTCGAATCATTTGGATCTTTTCCGTAGTCATACGTACTCAACTCGGTCCCAACAATGTTGCTTCACCCACCTCGTCCCTAACATACTTTGAGAGTGACATTTTCGTCCATATAATGCTTCGAATGGAGCCACACCTATACTTGCTCGATAACTCGTTGTTGTAGGAGAATTCCACCAATGGTAAATACTTATCCCAACCGCCCTTGAAGTTTAGGACACGTATATTAATATATCTTCAAGAGTTTGAATAGTCCTCTCTCGATTGTCCGTCTCGCTTGAGGATGGTATACCAAATCAATCAGAAATCCGCGCCCATAGCTTTTTTGCAAGCTAACCCAAAATCTTGAAGTGAATCTTGGGTCACGATCCAAACTATGGATACAGCATGCCATGAAACCTCACAATCTCATTCACGTACATACTAGCAAAGACGTTCAAGGAATAAGTCTCCGTATCGGCAAGAAATGAGCGTGACTTGGTTAATCTATCAATAATAACCCAAATAGCATTGATGCCTCGAGAAACCGTAGGAAGACCCGTGAATTGAAATCCATGGTAATGTGTTCCCACTTCCATTTCGGAATCTCAAGTGGTTGCAAAACGGACCTTTAGGTACTAGATGTCTACCTTTACACGCTGACAAGTTAAACACGCTGAGATAAACTTTGCAATCTCTCTCTTCATATTATTCCACCAAAATGTATGTCAAGATCACGATACATTTGGTACTTCCAGATGGATTGCAAAAGTCATATTGTGTGCCTCCATCATAATCTTGTACTTCAAATCGAGTCATTAGGAACACACAAAGTATAGAGTGGACTCAAGTATTCCTTCTTCATCAATTCTCGCTCCTAATAGCTCCTTCTTGTACTTTCTTCTTCATACGCATCGCCTCCGGCCTGGTGGCTCGAAAGAACCTTAACTTTTCTCTATTAAAGTTGGTTCTATGCGTATACTTGACATCATCGCACTAATTCTTGCATATGATCTTCTACTCAACGCGTCGCCTACCACGTTCGCTTTTCCAGTGATGGTATTGAATAGTGTGGTGGTCGAATCTTTCAACAACTCGCCAACGTCGTTCTTGCATGTTGAGTTCCTTTTGCATGAAGAAATATTTGAGGCTTTTATGGTCCGAATATATCTCCACTTTCTCCCCATATAGATAAGGCCTCCGGATCTTTAAGCTAAAACGATCGGCCGCCAACTCTAGATCATGAGTATGATAATTCCTCTCATATTCTTTAAGTTGTCGCGAGGCATAGGCTATGACTTTCCCACGTTGCATGAGAACACATCCTAACCCTTTGCTGAAGCATCGCTGTAGATAACAAATCCATCCGAACCGGATGGTATTGTTAGAACAAAATAAATAAGTCTCCTCTAAGATCTTGGAAACTCTTCAAGCATTCTTCGCTCCAAACAATTTTGTATCCTTCCGAAAGTTAGTTGGGGTTAATGGAGTAGCGATTCGAGAAAACCTTCCATGAATCTCCGATAATAACCAGCTAAGCCCAAAAAGCTACGATCTTAGTCATCGACTTCGGTTGTTCTAACTTTGTATTGCTTGAATCTTCACCGATCAATGATACTCCATGTTTCGACACCACGTGCCCAAGGAATGCTACTTCTCAAGCCGTAACTCGCATTTCTTTAATTTAGCATATAGTTTGTTTTCACGGGCCTTTGGAGTACCAAATTCAAATGGTGCTCACGATCTTCACAACTTTTGGAATATATGAGGATGTCATCAATAAAACAACAACGAATCGATCTAAATATTCCTTAAATACTTGGTTCATCATATCCACGAAAGCCATAGGAGCATTAGTCAATCCAAAAGACATGACTAAGAATTCATAATGCCCGTCATTAAGTTCTAAAGCGGTCTTTGGAATATCCTCGCCTAATCTTCACCGATGATATCCGAATCGAAGATTAATTTTGAAAAGAATTGTGCCTCTAACAATCGGGTCAAACAAGTCATCAATACGAGGTGAGGATACCTATTCTTGATGGTGACATGGTTCAATTCCCGATAGTCAATATAAAGTCGCATACTCCCCGCTTCTTTCTTTACTTAATAAAACAGAGCACCCCAAGGAGATGTACTAGATTTAATGAAACCGATGTCCAACAATTCTCAGTAGTTGGACCTTTAACTCTTGAAGTTCAATAGAGCCATTCGATATGGGGTTTTAGAAATGGGCTTTGTACGGTGTTCAAGATCAATAAAGAATTCAACTTCACGCTTACGGGGTAGACAGGAAGTTCTTCAGAAATACGTCGGAAAGTCAATAACAACGTGAATATTATTCAAATTTGACGTGTCTTTATTCAAATCCATAACATGGGCTAAGAAAGCTTGACATCCGCTTTTTCAATAAACGAATAGCTTTATGATTAGATATGACGATGATTGATTTTAATGGTTTAGTTAGCTTGAATTCGCATAACAGTGTTGGTTAGAAATATGAAAACTAACAACCTAACAACTTTGGCATGATGAGTAGTTAACCAATCAATCCCTAAAATCACATCAAAAGCAAGTATCTTTAAAGAGATAAGGTCAATGGTAAGGTGATGGTGCCAACTTGAATCAAACAAGATTTATAAACAGATGGATGTGATGAAAGTTTCTCCTAACGGAGTTTCCACGATAGGTCAAAGTCTAATTTCTCCTGAGTCAAGTTTAAACGTTGAGCACAAGCAGAGAGATAAATGAATGGGTAGCACCGTAGAAGTAAGGTATAAACTTCGCAAGAATTTATAAATAGCTTACCCGTGATCACCTCGTTTGGGTTCCTCGCATTTTGACCACCACAACAAACGCTCTTCCGTGAATCGTTGACTTTGACTTTTACCTCGATAGTCTTTTGAGTCACCGTCCCCAGATGAACTAGGTTTCGCTACTGCATAATCTCGAGCGATATGTCCTTCCTTTCCACAATTATAGCATACCTTGAATGTTGGGGCGCTTTTGATCGATATGTCCCTCTTTCCCGCATTTATAGCATTCGACCGGTGGTCGTTCTCCTCCTTAGAACCAGATTCGCCAAGACCGCTGCCTTCATACGGTCGTTGTTAAATCTCCTCTTTTAAAATCTCCTCCGACTCGCTTCTTCTATTTTCACGGCCATGATTACCACCGTAGTGGTTACCATTTTTATCCGTCTGCTTTTTTCTCCGTGGTTATCGTTATTCTCATTGACTACTATCTCCGGTATGATCCTCGGTTATGGTCCTCGGGTTGAACACACTCGTTATCTCGCTTCTAACAATTGAGCCCTATTAACAACATCCTAATAGAGAGAAAATTTATGAGAAATGAGATATTGTCATATCTGGGTTTCAAACCTCTCGTAAACATCCAGCGCTATATCGCTCCTCATTCTCCACCAAATGAGGTGCAAAATTGGATAACTCGCAAACTTTGCCTCGTCTTTGACACCGCTATGTTGTTTTGTTCTAATCATGAACTCCACTTCCTTCATATAATGAACACTTTCGTGAAAGTATTTGTTATTAAATAGTTTCAAACGCCTCCCAAGACACGCCGAAAAGTACGGTGAATGTACGCCTACGAGACTCCCCACCAAAGAGTGTAAGATCCAAATATTATAAATAAAGATGAATTTTCTATAAATATTATTTTTGAATATTATGGAATAAATTTGATATAATGTTATAGTTGTGGGTAATATTTATAAATTTTGCAAAGTATGCAAGTTGTTATAAAATATTCGTTTGGTCTGGGAATATTCTTTTTGTTAGGGAATATTCGTACAACTACTCAATCATCAGTGGACCCTACAAATGTAATTATTGTTGGATTGAAAAACGACAAAAATATTTTATAAAAATAACTACGAGGTGTTACCATTAAAACCTGCCGAACTACCCGGTGGTAAAATCACGATGAATGGCGTGGTCGCATAAGAAGACACCAGATTGATTATTAGACATTGGCTTTATTCGTCCCCAAGATTCTCCTTGGGGTGCTCATGTTACCATTCGTGAAGAAGAAAAGATGGGAGTATGCGATTTTGTATTGATTATCTGGAGTTGAATCATGTCACCATCAAAAATAGGTATCCATCACCACGTATTGATGACCTGCTTTGACCAACAGTAAGGAGCCAAATTCTTTTCAAAGATCGATCTTCGTTCCGGATATCACCAATTGAAGATTAGAACCACGACATTCCAAAGACGGCTTTCAAAACTTCTATGACGGGCATTATGAATTCTAGTCATGTCCTTCGATCGACTAATGCTCCCACGCCTTCATAGATATGATGAACCGAGTATTCAAGGAATATTTAGATCACTTTGTGGTCGCCTTTATTGATGACATCCTTATTTATTCCAAAAGTCGTGAAGATCATGAAAGCAACACTTGAGGTCGACACTCCAAAAGCTTCGTGAATATAAGCTTTATGCCAAGTTGAAGAAATGTGAGTTCGTCTTGAAGAAGTAGCATTCCTCGGGCACGTGGTATCAAGTCATGGAATATCCGCTTGACCAAAGAAAGATTAAAGCTATTCAAAGTCGGGAACAACCTAAATCGATGGATCAAGTACGTAGCTTTCTCGGTTTAATTGGTTATTATCGAGATTCGTGGAAGGATTTTCTCGAATCGCTACTCCATCGACTCAATGACTTTGAAAGATACAAAGTTCGGTTGAGCGAAGAATGTGAGAGGAGTTTTCAAGAACTCAAGAGAGACTTATTTCAAAGACTGCTCGGACAATACCATCCTGCCTCGAGGATTTGTCATCTACAAAGGATGCTTCTAGAAAAGGGTTGGGATGTGTTCTCATGCAACATGTAAAAGTTATAGCTTTATACCTCATGACAACTCAAAGAATATGAGAGGAATTATCCTACTCATGATCTAGAGTTAAATTGTTGTCTTCAGACTTAAAATTTGGAGGCATTACTTGTATAGGGAGAAAGTGGAGATCTTTACGGATCATAAAAGCCTCAAATATTTCTTCACTCAAAAGGAACTCAACATACGACAACGACGTTGGCTTGAACTCGTTGAAAGATTATGATCATACCATCCAATACCATCCAGAAAAGCGAACGTGGTAGGCGGCGACGATCGAAAGTACGATTTATCGTATGCAAGTACGAGTGCGTTATTGTCAACACAAAAGGCCCATTTTGTGTGACTTGCAAAGGATGGAGATAGAGTTAAAGACTCTAGGGGACGCATGTGATGATAAGCGAGTATACGAGTAGAACCGACTTTAATCGATAAAGTTAAAGTCGCTCAAGCTACGCACGGAGTGATCGATGCGATGAGGAAGAAAGTGCAAGAAGGTGCTATGCCAAGCAAGAATCGATGAAGAAGGAATACTTCGAGTCAACTCCCACTTTCAGGTTCCTAACGACCGATTTAAAGTATAATATCATGATGGAGGCGCATAACACACCATTTGCAATCCATCTCGGGAGTACCAAAATGTATCATGATATTCGCCATACATTTTTGGTGGAGCAATATGAAGAGAGAGAGATAAGCTATTTATCTCAAGGTGTCTAACTTGTCAACGAGTTAAAGCGGAACATCAAGTACCAAAAGGTCCATCAGAACCACTTGAAATTCCGAATGGAAGTGGGAGCACATTACCACGGATTTCTACACGGCCTTCCTAAGGTTTCTCAAGGCATCATGCGATTTGGGTCATTGTTGATAGATTGACCAAGTCCGCTCATTTCTTACCGACACGAGAAACTTATACACTTGAACGCCTTGTCAGTATGACATAATAAACGAGATTGTAAGATCGCATGATATGCCAGATCCATAGTTTCCGATCGAGACCCAAGATTCACTTCACGATTTTGGGTTAGTTCAAAAAAGCTATGGGCACGAGACTTACGATTTAACTCCTAAGATATCATCCTCGATTTGACGATTGATGGAGAGGACTATTCAAACTCTCAAGATCTATTAAGACTCGTGTCCTTGATTTCAAGGAGTTGGGGACAAGTTCTTACCATCGGTGGAGTTTTCCTATAACAACAAAGCTTATCGTTAAGTATCGGTATGGCTCCATTCAAGCGCCAGATGGAAGAAAGTGTCGCTTCCAAAGATGTTGGATGAGGTGGGTGAAGCAACGTTGTTGGTACCGAGTTGGTACGTATGACTACGGAAAAGATTCAAACGATCCGACAACGATAAAAACCTCACAAAATCGATAAAAGAGTTATCTTTGATCTTCATCGAAAGGACGTGGAATTCGATATAGAGATCATGTGTTGTTAAGAGTCGCTCCATGGAAAGGAGTTACAAGATTTGGAAAGAGAGAAAACTTAATCCTCGATTCATCATCCATTTTAATCCTCGATCGAGTAGGAATCGTGGCCTATAGACTCATTTCTACCGCCAAATATGTCTCTCGTGTTCATAACGCTTTTCACATATCCATGTTACGTAAATATGTGAAAGACCCGAACCATATTATCGAAGTTAGAACCCACGAAATAAATAAAGATTTGACGTATGAAGAGGTTCCTATTCAAATTTTGATAAGAAGGAACATATTCTACGCCCAAGGTTATACCTCAAGTCAAAGTTTTGTGGAGGAACCACGATGTCGAGTGAAACGACTTGGGAGTTAGAATCAAAATGAAATCAAGGTATCCTTACCTCTTCGACATACCAAGTATCGCACTTCTAATTTCGAGGGCTAAAATTTCATAAGAAGAGGTCAGAAGACCCCAACTATTATAAATAAAGATGAATTTTCTATAAATATTATTTTTGAATATTATGGAATAAATTTGATATAATGTTATAGTTGTGGGTAATATTTATAAATTTTGCAAAGTACGCAAGTTGTTATAAAATATTCGTTTGGTTGGGGAATATTCTTTTTATTAGGAAATATTCGCATAAATTTAACCAATCATCAGGTGGACCCTATTAATGTAATTATTGTAGGATTGAGAAAACGACAAAAATATTTTTATAAAAATAACTACGAGGTGTTACTGCTTAAAACTCATTGAACTACCTGGTAAAAGTACGAATACGCATGGTCGCATAAGAAGACACCAGATTGATTATTGATGCTTACGCGAGAAGTCACTCAATTTATGCTCAATTATCACTACAAAGAATCACGATCATATCTCTTATATTATCGATTTAATTATTGTCATGATCATCTCAGATAATATGTTATATTATTAATTGAGACGACAAGTTATAAATGATTAATAATTGTTGAAAGATTAAAATGTGTCGATTAAAAATAAAATAATTTGTGGTAATATTTATTCAATCCTTAATGTATATAAAGAGTCCAATATGAGACGCTTGTGGTAAGTTTGATTATTTTATGGGGGGCATATGTCATCATCTAAGAGTCTCTTCACAATAAGATTTACCTTCACAATAGTAATTACCCTTGTGAATAGTAATTACCTTCGCCAATAGTAAATTACCTTTACGGACGCCAAACCACTTGCCGCTTCTTACATTACAAAGGCGTCAATAACCACTTGTCATTTCACATTACAAAGGCCGAACCACTTTTCTTTTCACATCACCAAATACAAGCCACTTGCATTTTTCACACGGTAAAAGTGTTTCAAGTGCTAGAAATCTTCTATAAATAGAGGCCTAGTGCTTCATTATTTTTCACGAATTCATTCAAGCTTTAGAGAGAGAAAGTATAGAGAATAAGAGAGAAAGAAGAAGAGTATTTTGTTACTACACCATCGCAGATTCAATCTCCTACCAAAAGTAAGGGGGTGTTATTTTTCTTATTCACGAAGAGAACTCGTTATTCCATCGCTTATTATTCATTGAATAACATGATACGCTGGGCTTACCCTATACTTGGTGACATTCTTCTATTATTCTCATTGAACATCCTGGTTCGCATGCGTTTTACACCGGACCGGTTCCATTCTTTTTTATTATTATTCTATTGGAACATCTTGTGCATGTGTTTTACAATTTAACTCGGTTCCGCTTTTATTATTATTATTCTCATTGAACATCCTCATGCATGTGTTTTACACCCGACCGGTTCCGCTTTTTATTATTATTCTTCTGTTGAACATCCCGTCTGCATGCGTTTACGCCGGACCGTTCCGCTATTTATTATTCTCGTTGAATAACTCCGCCTGCAAGGCCTATCGCATGCACGGTGATTTCTTTTGTTATTCCATTCTTTATTATACCCAAATGGTTAAAACTTTGACTTCTATACTCCATGAAATTAGTGGAATATCCTTGATATTCATGCGCTTTCATCCAAAGATCTTTTCATGGAAATATTCTTCTCGATCATTCTTGAATTTTACTCTACAAAACAAAGATCATGTTGATAATTTGACGTTAATAATTCCTGGATAAAATAATTCTTGAACTTGTTTTATTAAATTCTTATATCATTGTCATCATCCTCATGTTTATATTATGTTGAAAGTCATCTGCATTCAGTAGTGTATAGATGGACTTGTATATGATTATGACCAGAGACTATTCGGTGTAATCACGAATCGTAATGTTACAAATGATGTGATAAAAATCCTCAAAGTGGCCGTCAGAAGGTATCGATGGACAAATACTGTTGACATGATCATGAATTATTAATGAATACACAACAATTATGAATACACAACTATTATCGTCAGAAGTACTTAATAATCGTGGTCGTGGTACTAAAGAATATCCTCGTCAGAAGGTAGGGGGTGATTCGATGATGTGGAATATTTATTAAAGTCGAGTCTCGACTATAATAAAGGATGAAAAACCTTTAAATCATAAAAGATAGTAGATTTTATTTTCTACTGACTTTTTAATGGATCGCTTGTTCTACCAGCAGCTTAAACTTGATATTTATTATATTTTATCGCTTTAACATCGTTGAAGGCTATCGATAATTTATTCTCGCATTATCTTAGTCATAATATTTCATCTTACCGGCTAGTTGAGCTCACCTTTTCTTTCATCGTCTTCTCTTGGAGAAATGAGAACATAAATTGGGACGAGCCTGGAACTAGAGTAATGGTCCGCAGGATAAGATTAGAGTCCTCACTATTCTGTGAAATAAGGTGATAATAATTGTAATGAGGACCTTTCGAGTTTCAGATAATATCTAGTAGACAATATTTGTATTCAAACTCATGCTTTATGTCGATTGCACACTTTACGCTTATATTAGTAAGTTGTATTTAAATTTCGTACTATGTTCCGACTACCCAAGATGGGTGATGTATACCTAATTTTGGGGCGCCATTAAGTAGTCTCCGCTTCGCCACTAAACATAAAGGTGGCGAATGGAACCTTCGTTCTCCGTGCATCCCAAGACATCGAATATCTTGGTAATTTGCTTGACCCATGTTTCCGCCATGATCGGATCCGCTTTCCTTAAAATTTTGGTGGTCCCAACTCTTTCGAACCGCTTGCATTATTACAACCCGTGAATTGCTATCATTTTCTCCTCAGATTTTGAACACGAAGTCTCCTCGATGATTTTGCAGAACTGCAAAAAGCTTCTAAACATCCCCTCGCTCATCATCTCGCTCAGCGGTGGTGTTGTTCACAGGAGGAACATTGCCACCTCGTTCAGACGCTCTCCTCGTTGGTGAGTACAAAGCGCTCTCCACGATCTCATTTCCATTGTTAATATTCTCACGACATTCTCAAATACCGCTATAAAACAAGTGGTTAATTAAGGAAATCAATATATCACATAATATCCCTATATATCGACTAACTAACAAATAAGCTTAGTAGGACACACTAAATAAGGATTTACTCGCCTCTCCTCCTAGTTCTATTCCCCATCTCCGCCAGAGATCATATCCCTAAGCTCGATACTAACCGTGACGCCCCCAAATAGGTATACATCACCCATTCCGAAATTGTCAATACACGGTACGTAAATAACTACAACTTTATTATTACAACATATAAACTCATGAGTTTAAATACAAATATTGCCATCTAGACATAATATCCACACGCAAATAAATCCCCATCATAATTATTGATACATAATTTTACAAAAATGGTGAGGACTACTAAACAACTCTCTCTAGAACCTTCCTTCCATAACCCGACTCAAGACTGCGCACATTCTCGCCTCCCGAGAAGAAAAATGGAACAACAAGGAAAAGGGTGAGCTCAACTAGCCCAAGAAAGAATAATATGACTAAGATAATATACAACAAATTATCATTAGTCTTCAACAGAAAAAACTAATGTAATACAATAGACAACAAGTTTTAAACCAATATTCATAATGAAATAATAATTCATTAGAAGAGTTAAGAGAGAATGCAAACTACTATCTTCTATGTATGAATTTAAAAGTTCATCGCTCATCTTTTATCCCCAGAACATCAATCAATATACATCTCGAATCAAATATTCATCTTCGTGCACTACACAGTCAAAGATATTCATCGATGGTCATGTTCATCTAAACACTGCTCATCTTTGACTACGGCCAAAGATATTCATCGAAATCATTCATCTTTGCACTACAGCCAAAGATATTCAATAATATCATCATTTAAGACCGAGGATGAAGAAAAATATTTTTAAAGAAACGAATCCAAAGGAAACAAAATGACAAGGATTAAGGATTAAGGATTAAGGATTCGTGATTTTGTTTTATCCATGTCCAACAATACCTCAAAATAATCATAGTGGTGTAAAATTCAAGAATGATCAAAACATGGATACAATCAAAGCAAGTATCCGCAATAGATATTTTGGACGAAAAGGAAAATTTTCATTTTCGATGAATAAGGTCAGTATTCGTAAATAAGGTCGATAATGAAATAAATGTCAGTATCGTGAATAAGAATCTCACACCAAAAGTTCCAAATTTGATAAAAACTTCGTGATCATTATTTCAAAGATAATGATATTGAAGAAATAATATCATTACTTAAAAAATAATATCCTTTACCTCACAAAGACAAGATTTAAATGAAACACCTGATATAAAGCTATGACTTGACTCAAATCAGAGATAAAGCAATACTCAAAATATACTCAAAATACTCACAAGAATACGCCGATAATATAGAGAGAAAACTTCAGGGCTGGTATGATTTTCAATTCTAACCTAAGACCCTATTTATAGAAAATGCTTAAACACCAAAGGTAAAAATTTAATAAATTAATATATATATATATATATATATATATATATATATCAAATTCATACGCCCACTTTAGAATTCAAATTTCTAGCATTTCCCACATGCCACCTTCTAGAAAAGTAAGAAAAAAACGTTTTTCATAAAATAAATAATTAAAACTTCCAAAAATCAATTATTTCGAGCTTCGTAACTTCAATAATTCATAATAAATAGTCTTTTTATCAAAAAATTAATCTCATGACTTTTTATAGGAAATTCAATTCTCTACAACTTTTACAGTAAGAAAGTTTTTCCAAATAGAAATCAAAAATTCATAAACAAACGGCAATTTTATAAAGCTATAATCAAACTTCATCAAGAATGGGGTCCACCGACATGTTTAACATGTTTTAAACATTTATTGCAACAAAAATACTCTTCCTCCTCAGATACTCATATATCCCACATTCGTTGTAAAAATATCACCATTATTATATTATTAAAATATAATAATATATTTAAATTAATTATTTTATCGTAAAAGATAAAATTTCAATTTTCAACAATTGTCACATTAAAATTTTCTCCATCTATATCCACATAAAATCAATATTTTCCTCATCATATGAATCAATAATTAATTATTCACAAATAATATTACATAATCACAATATCGACAACCGTGCAATTCCTGGAGCAGGGGCTTTCCAATAAGAATTTCTCCCTTCAAGCCAAGCAATTAGGTGACCAAACCTCTCCTTAGATGTAACTTTCTAGACATTTCCAATAATGTTATCTAATAATATTATTCAGATAATATGAATTATTGCTTCGATAATGAAAAATAACGTCAGAATGACAATTATCAAACAACAAAGAATATAAAATATCAACGCAAAGAATTATTAAATCAATAAAATAAAATACCGAATAAAGAATTATCGAACCATTATCGAGTAAAGGCCTTCACGTAAGAATCAATAATTGAGTGCAATACCGCAAAGCATCGTGTTTTAACCAATTTATTTTAACAAGATTAATCAGTAATAACTACGCAAGTTATTTTTAAACAACTTATATTTGTCGCTTTTCTTCATCCAATCGCTTTCCACATGGGGCCCACAAAAAGACCTCAAGGCGTCAGCATTTAATATTCCCCACAAAGCAAGAATATTCCACCACCAAACGAATATTCCCGACAACAATGAATATTTTATAACCACTTGTTTATTTTGAAATATTTGTGTATTTTACCCATAACTATCCACATTAATCAAATCAACTCTTACTATTTCAAAATAGAGAAAATTAAATTTCATTAATAATAAGTTGGGGTCTTACATATGCAACTTGTACCAAAGACTAAATTCAATAAATAATTGAAAAACAAAGACATAGAGAGAGCAATGATAATTTTTGCAGGTTTAACTTAGAGATCAAGCAGAAGATAGGATGCCTAATCCACCTAACCTTGGTATCAATGGTGCGAGTTTGTGAATGAAAATGTGAAAACTAAAAGGACTACTTAGACTCGCTTACTATATATGAATTCATGGGTCACGATCCTAATTGCATATGATCTTAAAATCGATGAGGTTATGTATTGGCATGACATAAAGTTATTTTATTTGATCTCTTTCTTCATTCTCTCATTCAAATTTCTTTGTTCATTCCAATTATATACATTTTCCTGCCATATATATAGTTTTATACATTCCTTATGTATTATCATGGCCATGCCGATAGGAGAGAGAATCGAAGGCAAAAGAAGCACATAGAGTATAAATACAAGGAATTACAAAATTTTACTAGATAAATAAAAGGTGATGCATTCATATCCAAAATAAGAACAACCGCTTCAAACAAAAGTTGAGGTTTGGATCACACTTGAGTACTTAATCGATCAAGCACATCTTGTATGAAGCTTGATCACATTTCATTCGGATTTAGGAAGTCGACCTTCTTCCCAAAATGGCTTTCTTAATATGAGGAATTTTATATCTATTAGAACCTCAGGATTTCATAACCTCTATCATACATAGTTGTAACGTTAAAAATATACGATCTCGACTTTATAGTGAAAATGTGTCAAATGTTTTTTCAACCGGCATTGATAAACTCATCTATGGTTTTTGGAGATTCTCTCGTTGTAAATGACCGAATGGCACTAAAAAATCCAGTCCAAGACATTTAAGTCCGGAGAGTTTGCAGTTGACACATTAAACTAATGTCAAAACCATCTTCTATCAGTACTTGATTTAAATTCAATATCATTGGGATCGACATGTGTTCTCGCATTATCTTGTTGAATAAAATTGGATTTTTGGAGTCTCTACTTGCCATTTATGTCTAATAAATCCAGAATACTTTTTCTATCAAAATGACCTCGATATGTTTTTCCCAACCTCGAGTCGATCACTTTTGTTTATAATGTTCCAAATGATCCGATTCAAGACTACTTCTCTTAGTCAGCCTCCTTAGTGATTTAAAGGAAATATACCAATTTTTCTTGAAAAGATTTCATTTCCTTCCAGATCGAACTCCTGGACGAGCTATAAAGCAATGTAAAACACGACTTTTCCAATAAAAATTTTCCTTTACAGTATTAACAAAAGGATCTTCTTCATCGTAAGAAGATAATAAGTCTCTCATTTTTTTGTCATATAAAACCATTTCTCATCAATATGAACGACGTTATACATGTCAACAAATGTTGGATCATGTGGTAATGTATTTCTCTCAAGCATTGATATACAAAACGCAACTGTTCTCTTGTTCTCTTCCTTCAAATATGGTTCGATAAAGATTTGAGTGACGCCTAATGTTACCTAACTTGAGATTTCGAACAACGTTGTTTTACCAACATTCAAAGCACATGATAGAGAATCAAGAGATGTACTACGAGACAAAGGAATTTCTTGAATTCGTTGAAAATCAAGTTGAACTCTTTTCATGCACCACAATTTTTTGTTCTTCTACGAGATACATCAATCACTCCATTGTTTGAATTATTCTTCGATCGCTTCCAAATGCGCTGAATAGTTGAATCGATACTCCAAATATTGAAGCAACAATCTTTGTCGATCTCGCTTTCAATTTTCATCAACACTTCTTTGTAGTAAAAGCAATATAAATTGCTTAACGTTCATTGTTGGTTAAGTTCTTATTTTTTTTAGCTCCTTGTGAGATATCTACATTCTGATCACTTGTATCAAAACTTTCCTCGCCTATAAAAAAATATATATGTCATTAAAATAAATAATTGACTAATAATTTTAATTTTAAAAAATAGGCAACAAAGCATGTGCATAAAATGCAAGAATAATATATGTATAATTTCTATCATGCATTATGTAATGGATTATTCATAATAAAAAAATTACACAAAGGAAGTTAAAAATTACACGTGACTAATGTCAAAATTAATGTCAAAGACTTTATATGTGTGCTTAGAAGCTAGCTCTGTGGAACATCATTAGTACAAATAATTTACGTCACGTAATATTGGGTAAAAGCTACGAGTGGATTGAATTTCTAATGCACGTGACACCTTCATGCAAGGTACGTAATATCACAAAGCTACGAGGAGTGAATCAATGTACGTGTAACAACTTCATGCAAGGTTCATGCCATATTATATATCCACATACAAAATAAAATTGTTATTTTAATAAATATCACAAAAATATGATCTCAAAAACTAAAAAAAAATCCAAGTAAAAATGTGATTGTAAAATAAATAAACAACAACAAACCTATATTTGGATCAAACAATGGAGGATCATTTAAATTAATGTAGCCGATAGTGTGCTGCCAAATCTCCCCTGTCACATTTGCCTAACATTCAAATCTACTATTTGCCAAATCTATATTTAAGAGAGAGCGTTTTTTTTTTCTCGTGACGAGGAACCTGAATAAAATTATCACGGGTAAGTTAATCATAAGCTCTCAAGTCTATACCGTGTTAGATACCGCCTCTACCCACTTTTTATTTCACCTAGTTGTGTTCAACGCTTAAATTTGATTCAAGAAGTTAAACTTTGACTTATTGGTTGAAACTTCAAGTAAGAGAACCTTCGCTACCTCCACCGCTTATTAATCTTGTTGTTTCAAATAAACACTTTCACGCTACTGTCGATATTATCTCTTTGAAAATACTTGCCTTTGATGTGATTTTAGGAATCAATTGGTTAACTACTCATTATTCTTTTTGTAAGGTTGTTAGCTTTCATATTCCTAACCAACCCATTATACTTAATTCAAAGCAACCAAACCACTAAAGTCAATCATTGTCATATCGCTCCATAAGTAAAGAGCCCCGATCCTTTCGTTGTTGACTTCCTTGTGTAGAATGCACCGGACTTTACTTTCAGAGGCGGCGCCGTGAATGAAGATGGCAAGTTTATAGGTATCATTGTGAGATGCTATCTAGGTTAAGGGATGTGTCACAGCTTGGTATCAATGTGACGTACTATCCAAGTCTCGACGAGAGTAATAGCTTTGAATGATATTTCTATCATTAATAAATTTCTTGGCGTATTCTTGAAGACTTCCTAGCCTACCCTAGAACGTAAAATCAAATTTTGTATTGACCCCAGTACAAAAACCCATTTCTTAAACCCTCAAATAATTCTTCAACTAAAATGAATAGCTTTACGTGGTTTATGATGAAAGTCATAATAAAAGCATTGGACTAATGAAAATCATGGGTATATGAAGTATTAGTAAGTGTTATGATGAGTTATGTGGTTATTATGTGAAAACATGAAAGTTTCTTAGAAATCACAAAGGGTTGAAAAATCGATTTTGGTGAAAAACGAATATAAAAATTCAATTGACCATATCTCCTATTATATTTTGAATTTTTTGAGTGTGGTCAAGTCCTAGAGTTAGATCTATGAGTTACCTAACTAATCCAAGTGGAATTACTGGAAAAGGTGTTGTAGATTTTGTGTGCACTGATTTTTAGCAAAGGAGGCCAAAGCTGTAAATTTTGAAAATGCTACTGCCTGAAACTTTAAGGGACTGTTTCGGCCACTTAAATTATGAGAAAAATTCTGGCCTTTTTGGGACATGAAGGTATATGGTATAAAGTACCTCCTGTCCAAAAATGAGCTCATTCTCGACTTAAAATAAGCAAGTTATGACTATTTCAATATTTAGGTTTTTCCGATTAAAAATGCTATAACCGGAGTTCTATAACTCCGATGACCATGAAATTTAAACTAGAAGTTCACGTTAACATGTGTAAGATCCTGCCAAGATTTGGGAATTTTGGAGTTAAACTTGAGGTAGCTAATTTCTTAAAGAATTAATTAGAAATTGATTTTAAAAAATAGTAAATGAATTTTAAAAATTCGAGAAAAATATATTTTCATTATGGGACTATATTATGCTAAATCCTCGAAAAGAAATATTTTTGGGACTAATTTGGTATTTTTCATGAAAATAGTTTAGTTACTTAACATATGAGTTAAATATGTTATGTGAAGTAATAAAGTTGAAAATAGGATTTTATGGCTGTAGAATCCTATATGTAGTATATGATATTTTTTTTGATGAGGGATTTGATAATTGGTGATGATATTTTATGAGTATGGCATTTTGAATGATTAAATGCATTATATGGTAAAGCGTAAAACAATCGAGATAAATTGTTTATAAATTTAAGAAGTGATTAAAATATTATTATAATATTAATGTTATTAGATTATGAGATTATTAAGTGATTGATAACATGGGGATATTCTTGAATCTCGGATAAATTATATTATAAATGTTTAATATTTATCCTTTATCTCATTCGATCGATTCTTTATATCATTATCCTCACGTTTATATTACGTTGAAAGTCATCTCGTATCAGAATAAGATAGATGGACTTGGTATGATTATGACCAAGGATTATTCTTGAGATAATCATAACCGTAATTGAATACACAATTATCTTTTGCCAGTAGTAATGGATAATTTGTGGTCGCTATACTAATGAATACACAATTATCTTTCGTCAGTAGTGTACGGATAATTTGTGGTCGCCATACTAATGAATACACAATTATCTTCTATGTCGTAGTGCATGGATAATTTGTGGTCTTGATACTAATGAATACACAATTATCTTCGGTCGTAGTAGTACGGGATAATTTGTGGTCGTGATACTAATGAATACACAATTATCTTCGCCGTAGTACATGGATAATTTATGGTCGTGATACTTAATGAATACACAATTATCTTTGGTCAGTAGTGCATGGATAATTTGTGGTCGTGATACTAAAGAATACACAATTATCTTTTGTAGCGTAGTGCATGGATAATTTGTGGTCGTGATATTAATGAATACACAATTATCTTTTTAGTAGTAGTGTATGGATAATTTGTGGTCGTGGATACTAATGAATACACGATTATCTTCGGTCAGAGTAGCTGCATGGATAATTTGTGGTCGCGATACTAATGAATACACGATTATCTTTCGCCGTAGTGGCATGGATAATTCGTGGTCGTGATACTAATGAATATCCTCGCCCGTAGCGCGTGGGATGATTCGATCATATGGATTAATTATCGAAATGAGTCTCAAAGAATGAAATATTAATTCACGGATGTGGTAAAAGTCATCTTTAGGTAGAAGTGCATCGATAGACTTGGTATGATTATGACCACAGATTATTCTAAGATAATCACGATCAGAATTGAAAAACACGAATATCCTTAGCCAAGAAAGGTACGTGGATAATTCATGGTTGTGGATACTATTGTCGAGTCTCAAGATATTGGTTTTATAGCTTATATATCTTTGGCCCTGGTAGCAAAGATGAATTGTTAATAAATATCTTTGGCCAGAGAAGGCAAAAGATGAATTGTTAATGAATATCTTCGCCGGATCAGCAAAGATGAATTTAATGTTTTCAACGATAAAGGTATTCAAGGTATCCTCACCTCTTTATCATACCAGTGTATCACTCTAATTTCGAGGGCGAAATTCCATAAGGAGGGGAGATCAGGAGACCCCGTGATTTTATCAATAAAGATTTAAATTTAGTCGAAATAATTTTTAATATTATAGTGTGAATTTGAGATAATATTATAGTTGTGGGTAGTATTTATAAATTTTGCAAAAGTATGCAAGTGGTTATATTATATTCGATCGGTCCGGGAATATCTTGCTTAGCAGGAATATTCGCATAACTACCAATCATCAGTGGACCCTCACAATGTAATTATTTTTCGGATTGAGAAAACGACAAAAAATATTTTATCAAATAACTACGGAAGTTTTACCGTAGGTTACCGCTGAACTACTCTAAGAAGTAAAAGTACAAATAATACGGTGGGTCGCATAAGAAGCACCAGATTGATTATCGACGCTTATGGTAAGTCACACTACCGATTCCATTATCACGATTAATAATATGAATTATTATAATGATAATGACGCTTTTTCATTTTATTCAGATTATTAACGTAATAAAATGTAAACATCTTTTATATAAAATAGTATACTTTATTAAAGTTATTCTATAAATAGTAATATATTATATTTTATTACGATAGTGTTGCATAGTGTTTTACATAGTGTTTTCAGATAAGATTGCGTATAAATTTTTGATAAAAAATGTTTTTATATAAATAGAATATATTATATTTTATTTAAAAGATTTTTCTTTAAATATGGACCGCACGATTAAAGTAAATCAATCCTGGACCGCTCATGGATTAGCTTATTACGATTCCATTTTCCTATAAATAAGCTCATTCCTTCATTATTTTCTTACTTAATTCATTAAAACTCTGTAGAGAGAAATTATGTAGAAGTTTATAGAGAGAAAATTATAGAAAGCAAGAAAGATTCTCGCTACTTCACTACTTCTATATTCGGTTCTTTTTACTAGTAAGTGGTGTTATTCTTTCTTCAAGAGAACTTCATTATTCCATTCACTATTATTCGTTGGAATAACTCGTAAAAGTGGCATACCCTATACATAACCTCAGATACGCATACCCTATACTTGGTGAAATCCTTATGTTATTCCATCGCTTATTATTCTTGGAATAACCTATATACGCCATTTACCCTATACTTGTTGACATTCTTCTATTATTCTCATTGGAACATCCTCGTCATACATGTGTTTTACACCGGACCGGTTCCGCTCTTTATTATTCTCATTGAACATCCTCGTTCGTGTGTTTTTTACAATCGACCGGGTTCCGCCTTTATCATTCTCATTGAATATCCTATCTCGTGTGTTTTTACACCTGATCCGGGTTCCATCTTTATTATTCTCGTTGAATATCCCGTCTTGCGTGAATTTCACCCCGACCGTTCCCGTTATTATTATTCATTGGAATAACCTGCCTATGCCAAGCAATCGCATGCATGGTGATTTCTTTTGTTATTCCATTCTTTATTATACCCAAATAAGTTAAAACTTTGACTTCTATAAATCCATGAAATTAGTAGAATATCCTCGATATTCAAGTTTCATCCAAAGATCTTTCATGGAAATATTCTTCCGATCATTCTTGAATTTTACTCTCACGTAAACAAAGATTACGTCGATAATTTGGACGTTAATAATTCATGGATTAAATAATTCTTGAACTTGTTTTATCGAATTATTATGTCATCATCATCATCCTCATGTTATATTACGTTATCTTTGGCTTCACGCAAGCATAGATGAACTTAGTATGATTATGACCGCGGATCATTCTAGATAATCACGACTGATATAAATGATGTGACAAAAGTCCTCAATTAGGGTCTCTGTGAATGCGTCATGGATAGTTTTTGGTATGATTATGAACTGGGGGTGATTCTAAGATAAATAATGACCATTGATAATTTGATGAAAATCCTCGATCGCGGATACATGGATGATTAGATGTGGTGGTTTATTTATTGTCGAGTCTCAAATATAAAAAAATCGATGAAAACTTTTAAACCTAAAAGATAAGTAGATTTTATTCTCTACTCACTTTTTAATGGATCGCTTATTCCTACCGCAGCTTAAACCCATTGTCTATCAGATTTTATCGCTTAACACTATCAAGGCTAATGATAATTTATTCTCGCATTATCTTAGTCATAATATTTCTTATCGCTATTGAAGCTTACCACCTTTCTTTCACCGTTTCTTCTTGAAATGGTAATATATACCAGACGAGTTTGGGGAACGTAAGTAATGGTCCAGTAGGATAAAGATTAAGTATTCCTCACCGCTCGCGTGAAATAAATGTGATAATAGTTGAATGAGGACTCCTTTTCGAGTTTGTATAATATCTAAGTAGACAATATTCAGATTCAAACTCATGCTTTACGTCGTATTGCATACCTACGCTGTGCTAAGAAAGTTGATTTGAATTTACGTACTACGTAAGTGGCGACCCAAGATGGTGACGATACCTAATTTTGGGGGGCCACAATTGTGGTGACTTGAAGAAAAAAAAATTATGGAGAAGAGTAAAAGTTAAGATGAGTATTGATATCAATTACTCCTCATTAATTATAAAAAATAAAAACACATAATGAGACTTTACCTTGACCCACCATTAATTATAAAAAAACAAAAACAAATAAAGGTTAATTTAGATTTTATCTTGACCTATCATTAATTTTCTTAAAAAGTGGGTTTTGGCCTTCAACGACAGTTATATAGGACCGAGGGAGTAATAATCATTTTTTATGTAGTAGTTATCTTTTTGGGGAATTGGTCAGGTTGTCTGGCAGTTCTCTTACAAGTCCAGGCAGTCAGGTTATACTTGGTACTTCCATCTATATATTGAATACATTCCGATAAGTACGTTGGTAGGTGATGAATTGAATTCAACAAGTAATTTTAGTATGAAATTACTGTTGTACGTACGTAATTAATAAGAGCTTATAGCCATTACAAGTGTACTGCAGACTAACAGTAAAAAATAAACAAATTAATAAAAGATCAGCTGGCTCATCACCGGAATATCGCCATGTAAACATGTCACTTTCATTTGATGGCCAAACACTGCTTAAATTACATTTACTGGAAAATTGGCACTGATATCCGACTTCTTTCATACTTTTTTCTTAGGAAATTATGAGACTCCTAATTATTAATTATTATTTTTCTTTAATTCATTATTGAAATATTTAGTTATTATTAAAAAAAAATTATGCCTTACGCATGTCCATACTTGAAAAGAAAATAGGGTTATGTCGATTAATTATCCCACTTAATCTCAATAGCAAATTAAAAATGAGTATTATATCTAATGGCTATCTTAAATAGTAGATTTTGACTGATTACTTAAAATACTTAACATGTGTTACATACTTTAATCATGCACTTAAATTAGTTGATGAGAAGTTTGTTTTACCTTTTGCTCGACAATAATTAATTTAAGGAATTAGTTAATTTAAAGGTAACGTCCGACAAAAGTAACACTAACAAGAAATAACTTGCTCTAAATGATAAAAGTATAAACTTAACTATTACGGCAACATATATATATAAATATATATTAGTTTATTGCAAAATAATGTAAGGATCAGTGACATGTCATTTTGACATGTCACCCTTTACTCTAAGGGAAAGTAAACAATAAAGAATAATAAAATATGTATATAATAAATCGTACGTAATTTGTCTTTTGACTTATTAATTTTTACGAATAAAAATAATTAAATGATAAAATAAAATATATATATATATATATATATATATATATATATATATTAATAAGTATTCCCCATTCCACTTGTATTTAATGTTCAAAGATAGATTTTAAAAAAATCTATTAAAACGAAAATATCAAAAGATGTAAAGATAGACAAACAACTTCAGAGATCGAGAACTCTCTCAAGACAAAATTACATCAAAATTTATATAGTGAAAAATTGCAATATAATTTTAAGTAATTAAAATCTTGTCCCGAAACATTGATTTTGACGTAGGTGTGTCTATATATATATATATATATATATATTATTATAAGAATATTTTAATAAACAAACTTGAATATTTTTATAAATCCTACTCATATTAATGAACAACTGAATCAAATTTTGAGTTCAAATTGAATTAAATGCATCATTTTTTTATACAGATAAATTTTTTTTCTATTTTTCGATGTGGGATCATTGGGGTGTTACAATTAATGTGAGTTCAATTTATTATTTATATGAGAAGATTCTTGTGTAAAATTCAAAATTCTTTGTGAAAATATCATATATATATATATATATATATATATATATATATTACTTTTCTCGATATAAGATGTATTTATTATGAATCAAAAAGGAGCATACAACATCTCTATCATTCAATATAGAAAATAATGGCCAATATTAAAACTAACAAATTCACGTCCGGATGATGAGTGTCGTCCGCTATTAATTAGTAGCAGACGTAACCCGTTGACGTCGTTCACTATTAAATAGTAGCAAACGTAAATTTTTTAATTATAATCTCGACCGTTGATTTCTATATTGATCTCATTTTTGATCTATAATAAATACATGTTATAGATTATTATATATATATATATATATATATATATATAATTAGGATTCATTCATTCTTCAATCTTCACACATTTATCTTTCCTCTCTCTCTCTCTCTCTAACACACTTTTTCTCTCTCAATATTTTGCAGGCTAACTGTGAATTATGATTGGTGTGAAATTATCTCTAGAATTTTTCAAGTCATTTTATAAATTAATTAGTTTGACAAATATATATCCATATATACTAACAAGAAATTGTGAGTGAATTGCCCCTCAAAAGGTTTATGTAAAATAAAACTCTAAATTTTACGTTATCCCATTCATATATAATTATGTTATTTCACCGCAAATGAAGTGATGGAGAAAACTAATTAAGAAAGTGGATTTGGAAAATACTAGTACTAATATAATAAGTATTAATTAATTAATACTCCTATTCAGTAGTACTGTTAGTGTCAACTTGGCTTAAAACGAAATAGACCCAAGTTTATTATTTATATATAGACCAAAGTCAGTCGGGTCAATCACGCTGCTTAATTTGCGTATTCATTCATCATTTAGTTACGTTACTATTTTTATGTACTGCCATTAATTTCATGCTCTAACCTTGTTCTTCATTTTCCTTCTGAGGAAATTAATTTGATGCACTATATATTCCCTCCCTTATTCCTTTTTATTTATTGTTTATAGATTTCAAGTAAGTACTAGTGATTTAATTTATTATATTAAATATTTTTTTTATCTTTTATCTTTTTAAATATATTTTAAAAGATAATATCGAAATTATATTTATTTTAATGACAATTGCATTTTCAATTAAAAAAATAGAGGAGTATTATATATGCTACTCATGCATACACATGCGTCTTATTTGATTTTATATTTTCAAAAAATTAATATTATACTAGGACATAATTTTTATTAGAAATTTTCTTTATTTTTAGTATTTAATATTTAAAAGGAAAATAATCCAATAATCTTATGGTTAAGAGTGGGACACACACAAAAGCTAGGGGCTTTGGAATGATGGTTATCCTGTTGATAACTTTATAGCTAATTAAACAAGTAGAAGTTGTATTCATTAATGTCCAACCCCATGAAATTGATAAACTTTTTGGAATAGATTGATTTATTTGAATGAAATGGTTTATTGGTAACAATTTTTCGTCTGCTTGCTCAAATTTGACCACTTGCAGTAGGGAAGTTAGTTTTTCTCTTTTATTTTTAATTTTTTTTTAGATTTTTGTCTTTGGAAGTAAATTATGCTACCGTGCTCTGCTGGTCTTATATTTATGAAGATTAAAAAGACAAAACCTTGCCAGTTTGTAAAGGAAATGACATACTGATATTAGAGTTTTATTCGTGTTTAATTTTGAATCTTGAGAAGATACGGACTAACTCAATTATTTAGGCAAGCAACGAGAAGTTATTGAATGATGAGTTCTACATTGGCCTCAAACAAAAGAGGGCAACCGGGAAGGTAATACAAATTATATCAAAATAACTGGCACACAGAAGATTGCCATGTTCAGTTCAATGAATCCATCTATTGCCTTTAACATTGGGTAGTAATGACACTTCTTCTTTCCAGGAGTATGCCTGACTTTCTACACAAATTCATGACTGCTGTTAAGCAGAAGTATGGTAAAAAGGTTCTTGTCCAGGTTAGTTAAATCATGATCTGGACACTGACACTTGTTAGACTATTTCAAATTTTAATAATGTTATATACCTCGATTTTTGCACGAAGCTCTAATGCTGGTAAATACTATAATTGTAAGGTCGCAGTTTGAAGATTTTGCAAACCATAATGCTTTTGATCTGTTGGCAAAATATGGCACTACCCACCTGGTCTTCAATGATGATATTCAGGTAAGATGTAACTTGGTGGTGACTACTATTGTCGATTTTTGGGAATCCTTTGAGTCTGACTTCTCATTCTCCTTGTTGCAGGGCACAACATCTGTGGCTCTATCAGGGCTTGTGGCATCTCTCAAGTTACTTGGCGGGACACTGGCTGATCATGCCTTTTTGTTCCTAGGTGCTGGGGAAGTGAGAATCTAATCTTTGCAAAGGTTTTATGCATTTTTGTTTAAATATATTGTACTCTGAAACCTACTTCTGAGTCAGACTATTTCACGGCCATTTAATCTTATTTTATACAGCGTTTGGTTTAAAGCATAAAAACAATTAGATATGTAAGCCACCAGACCGAATTCATCACATTTTTGTCTTTTCTAATTTCAGGCTGGAACTGGTATAGCCAAACTCATAGCCCTTGAGATGTCGAAGCAGGTCTCAACTTAATACCAATTCATCCCTGTTGGTTATGTAGATGGATAACATGGAGAAAATTTTTATATGGTTATTGATGATTCTAATACATTGATTACTTTGACATATTTGCTATAGACAAACTTCCTTTGGACAGTCACGTAAGAAGATCTGGCTTGTCGACTCAAAGGTAGGAAAAAGTTTAATCAAGGGTGGTTCTTCCTACGCAATTAATATGCATTCTATAATCTATTCTTTCCCACATTTTCTTTATAATACTACTAGTTTACTATTTATGTGTTGGTGTGGGTGCGTGTGCGTGCTACACATGGGTGTGGTGCTTGTCTCTGATGGTGTTTGTTTGTATCTGAATGTCTCTTAATTCACTTATTTTTGATTGGTCAGAGTCAAATCTTGTTTGGTAATATTTTTTTTTGCCTCTTAAAACCTCTTAATAGCTAAGACAAAAACTCAAATATTAACTATTAATAGCTGCCTCTTAATAATTTATTTAAACTTTATAGACAAAAATAGTCTCAATAAATATTGTACTCCTTCAAATTCAAATTTTAAGACAAATAAAATTTTTAAATAACTCAAAGGGTTAAAATAATAAAATAATGTCATTCACATGTTTTACACTTTTTAATTATCAAATAATTTTTTAGATTCAAATGTTATTTCATTCACATGATCTAATTTATCAAATAATTTATTAAATCCCTCCATTCAAGTGGGATCAAGTCATTAGTAAAATGTGTGGGGAAATAGTACACGAGTCCTAATAAAATATGGGGGGAATAGTACAGGTATAAAAGCCGCCAGGGTCATTAGTAAAATGTGTGGGGGAAATAGTACGCAAGTCCTAATAAAATATGGAAATTGACATTTTCAAATCATTTTTTAATATTTTTACTCAAATATTAGTCGATAAAAAATTAACACATCACCTGATATGTAAATTTTATCTGTGAAAATATTAAATGTGAAAATATCAATTTCTTAAAATATAAAACACGTCACGGTCTAAGTACAAAAGCAACCGTAATATATTTTATCAGTATTCAAATTTTTGATAACCAACCGCAGCGGCCATTTATTTATTTGTAGTCCACGAAATACAGATGGATTTCACTCAGAATCTGTATTTGGTCAACCCCTCTACCTGATTAATATTGCAAATGCAGTTTTCACCAAAACTCGTCCACGAAAAAGTACTTTTAACTAAAAGATAGTAGTAGTTAATTATAAAAGAAGGTATTAATTAATATTTACATGGGCAGCAGTAGTAGTATTCCGGTTGCCGGAAACAATGGAGGAGCGGCAAAGCGGGCAAGAGTTGTGGAGCGAAAGCCACTTGGTGATGCAATTCTCATGGTACACGTGGCCGCATGACACTAACTGTTTACCACCACCACCAGTAGCACCGCTAAAACCATCCATGCAGACTGTACAAACAGCACCGCCACCTGCTGCAGGGATCATCATCATCTTCGTGCATATATTAATATTAGTAGTATTAGTACTGGTTACCGATATTTCTTCTTCATCTTCGGACTCCGAGGCGCTGCTTTTAATTTCAGGGCCAGCTGAAATATTGATATCTTCCATAGTCAAAGCCAGTTCCAGGTCAAATACATGATCCATGGCCATGTCAGACCTTTCTATGTTCTATATAGAGAGAGAGAAAGAAATAGAGAGAGGAGAATATTAATGTAGAGTACTTGTTATCTGAAGGATGATATATATATATATATATATATATATATATATAAAGAAAGAAATAGAGAGATATATATATATACACACACATACAAAATAGAACTGATTTTGAAAAAAAAAATTCTGCTCTAAGTCTATTAACAGATCTGGACCATCGAAAAGGTGGGATAAATCTATCCCTTCAAAAATCTATCAATCTAACCCTTCAATATTCTATCTATACAAAACACGGAGGTCACTTGCTTCTTCTTCAGTCGCTTCTTCCTCATTCCCTCTGTCAATCGACCTGCCAAATTTTATCATACTTTCCTCTCTAACCCATTCTACCCAATCGCTTTACCATCTCAATAAAACCCCCATAGATTTCAGCCCTCTGCCGCCGCCGTCTGTCCTGCTCCACAACTCCTCCGCCATTACCACCTCGCGCTTCAAACTTTCGGAAGGTTGGGAGGTTGAAGAGGTGCCCCACGCCAACGCCTCTCCAGTCGACAACGTCATTTCCGTTAGTTTGTGTGCTTAATTTATCAATTCATGTCTTCAATCTAAAAGAATAAGTAGATCTTCTCTCTTCTGCAAATAGCAATTACAGTTTCAATTGGGCTTTATTTGAATTCACGTATCTCTCTGTTTATATGTGTGAATTTTATGAGTTTGATTTGTTCTTATTGGTGCCGCAGGCAATTGAGACCTTCTCCTCCACTAATGAAACGACGCCTGTAGAAACCCTAGGTCCGGTAAAGGATTCTGGTGTCAAATCTAGAGACCAGGAGGTTCGATCATCTGTTTCGCCTTTAAAACAGACTGATTTGGTGCAGCCAAAAAAATCTGCGGATGCGGGAGTGGAAGGTGAGCCTTTGTAGAGAGTAATCTCTCTGCCCTTCCCCCTCTTGCAGTTATACAAACAAACATGACGAAAAAAATAATCAAAACCAATCTTCACCACTAATATCTAGCAGTGAGAGAATCAGATGGTATAGGAATTAAAGGGAAGATGAACAGATAGACAGACAGATAGATAGATAGATAGATAGATAGATAGATAGATAGTGTGTGTGTAATTTGTGTATTGTACTGTATATTTATTTGTATGGAGGGGGGCTCTCTCTCTCTCTATGGGTTTACAGTTAAGGTGAGGTTTTATTTGCTCAGAAAATGTTGACAATGTTTATATCATTTATGTCTAATTTTATTTTGCAGGAAATTATGGCTGAAGGGAACACTGTTCAAACAATAGTTAAGTTTTTGTCTCATAAACAATCTAAATAGAGGGAATAAGCCATTTCTTTGCTTCATGAGCTTTCAAAATCTGAAACTCTGTGTGAAAAGATTGGTTCTGTCGGTGGAGCATTCCTTATTTTAGTGGGAATGACTAGCAGCAAATCAGAAAATCTTTCTACTGTTGAGAAGGCTGATAAAACTCTATTGAAGCCACTTCTGACATTATGGTAAATTGCAGCCACTTCTGACATTACTCCTTGAAGGTACTTCCACTATCCTAGATAATATTTTACTTGCGAAGATAGTTTAGTCGGTTGTATTTTCTTTTTAGTCATGCAATATATGATGACAAATTTATGTCGATAGTAACTACCGACTTATGTGCATACATGAGATGGGAGGGAATTAAGAACGACTCTACCCTAATTTATTTTATCTTGCTGCTTAAGTTCCACGTTAGTTGCAATTTAACTTGGTCATAGATTTCTCGACATATAAATCATTTCCCTTTCCTTTTCTTATCAACTAGGTGCATGGTTCCACAAATGAAACACACAACTACACACATTTATTCTGGTGTTTATGTGAAATGGATGTTGTAGCTTTCTTATCAAGAGATAGTTTCATGTGGCAAAAAAATATTTAGAAATTTATCTTTTTCAAATTTACACTAGATATCTTTTTCATGATACCTTTTTTGGCAGTTGGGTCAATTATTTTTGAAGTTCTTATTTTATTTTATTTTTTCTTTAATCAGGCAAAGGAGCTCTAAATCAATTTTGTTCACATGAACCTTTTAAGCAAGTGGGTATCATTATGCTATTTCCTTACTACAATGCTTTTACCTGTTAATGTATCAGCGACTGATATTCAGTGGACACATTTGTATGATTGATTGTGCATAAATTAGTTTTACTAATTAATCTATGTTCCATCTAAAATTGCAAATTACATGAAGGGAATCAATAGCTTATAGGTGTGGAGGAGTGCTTTTAAATGTGCTTAAAGAAATTTTGAAGGTTATTGGCACTGGGATTGTTTCAATTTTAATAAATATAGTTAACTGGCTTAGGTCAATTTTATTGTTCAGTGAATGTGAATGTTGGCTTTAGTTGTTTCCTTAACAAATTCATTTTTACTTGCCAGTCTCCATTTGTAAATAATGAGCATGTAGATACAATTTGTGGCAAAATTCTTGACTTCTTTACTTTTTGGGTGGAATGTCTATCTTGATTAGAAATTTTCTTATTTACAACAAATAATTACAAAATTTTTTAATTTTTATCAAATATACTCTTTTCACATTGTCAACTCACATTTTTTTATTTAGATTCATCTTTAGGTATTAAATAATTACAAGAGTATTCGTACTGATCTGATTAAGAAGCTTTGAAATTAAGATGGTATAGGAATTGAAGGAACATTTTGAAATTACATTTTTAGTAGCTTCACTAAAATTAGTTTTGCATAGATAATTAAGTTGTTGTGATATGTAAATAATTTTTAGAATATCATAGGTTGTCATTCTCAATACCCTAATTAAATATAAAGTTTGCCTTTTGGAGACATAACATCTGTGAAACCCCAGATTTTACGAATAAAGATTTAATTTTCTCGAAATATTTTTTTCAAAATTATGGTGTGGATTTGATATAATGTTATAGTTGTGGGTAATATTTATAAATTTTGCAAAGTATGCAAGTTGTTATAAAATATTCGATTGGTCTGAGAATATTCTTTTGTTAGGAATATTCGTGACGACCAAGACAATTATTGGCTCGAATTTCAAACGGAATTATCATTTGGATTAAGAAAATGACAAAAGTATTTTATTGAAAATAACGGCTATTAAGTTTTACCGTTGATAATCGTTGAACTACTCAGTAGTAAAGTACAATGAACACGCGTGGGTTCCATAAGAAAGACACTACAGTATTGATTATTGATGCTTACGTGAGAAATCACCATTTATACTTAATTATCGCTATAGTAATTGTTGCATCATATCTCTCATATTATCGATTCGATTATTATCATGATCATCCGCATTATATGTTATATTATTAAATTAATAATTGAGACGATTAAAGTTGTTCATATTATTAAATTACAATATTTACAATGTCTAAAGTTACATCGAGGAGAGGTTTGGTCACCTAATCGCTTCGCCATAAGGAGAAATTCTTATTGGAAACCTCTCTTTCTCTTAACAACAACCTCGTTGCTAAATATTGTGAGTTATAATAATAATGATGAATAAGTTCGTGTTGATTAAAGATGAATTTGATTGTTTCATCAGGTTGGGATTATTTGTGTTAGTAAAATCGACATCTATTCCGGCGATAATTGATGTCCGGAGGTTATATTGTTCAATCGAATTCTTGAGAACTTTTCGTGTTTGAGTACTATTCACGAAGTTACTATTCATGAGTTACTATTCACGAGTTACTATTCATGAGTTACTATTCATGAGTTATTATTCACTTTTCCATTATTCACTCTAGTATTGTGCATTCTAGTATTTGGGTACAATATTATTCCATAAGGAGTTGTCTTAATTTTTCGATCAGTTGGTTGAATTTATATTAGTAAATCAATATGGATCGTTGGTTTAAAGTTTTAATAGTGAATCGGCATGGATCACCGGGTTTAAAGTTTTAATAGTAAATCAAGATGGACCGTCATTTTAAGTTTTAATAAGAAATCAATCTGACCGTCCCGCTTAAAAGTAAATCAACTGACCGCCCAAGAATTAGTTATTATTAATCCATTCTTCTATAAATAGAAGTTCATTCCTTCATTATTTCTTACTTAATTCAATCAAACTATAGAGAGAAATTATAGAGAGAAAAGAAGAAGAGTATTCTACTACTTCACTACTTCTTGATATCCAAATGTCTTTTCTACTTAGTGAAGGGTGTTATTCTTTCTTATTCATGAAGAGAACTTCATTATTTCATTCTTTATTATTCTCATTGGAATAACTCAGAAACGCCAGACACCCTATACATAACCTGCTTACGCCGATACCCTATACTTGGTGAAATCCTTCATTATTCCATTATTTATTATTCTCGCTGAATAACTCAGATACGCTTGCAGACCCCTATACATAACCTCAGACGCGCATGTTACGCCTGCGTTTGGGTGAAGAAAATATTTGAGGTTTAAGAAATGGGTTTTGTACTGGGGTCAATACAAAATTCGATTTCACGCTCTAGGGGTAGGCTAAGAAGTCTTCAAGAATACATCAGAAAATTTATTAACAATAGAAATATCATTCATAAATGTGACTCTCATCCAAGACTTGGATAACACGTCACATTGATACCTATCAACTTGCCATCGTTATTCACAACGTCCTCTACGAAAAGTCTGGCTTCGGTGCATTCCACACAAGGAAGTCAACAACGAAAGGACCGGGGTTCTTTACTTATGGCTTGATATGACAATGATTGACTTTAGTGGTTTTGTTGCTTGAATTCTCATAACAAGTTTGTTAGGAATATGAAAGCTAACAACCTTACGAAAAACATGATGAGTAGTTAATCAATCGATTTCTAAAATCACATCAAAGGCAAGTATTTTCAAAGAGATAAGATCAACAGGTAACGTGAAAGTGTCGATTTAAATCAAACAAGATTAATAAACAGTGGAGGTAACGAAGGTTTCTGCTAACGAAGTTTCAACAGATAAATCAAAGTCTAACTTCTCCGAAGTTAAATTCAATCATTGAACACAACTAAGTGAATGAAAGAGTGAGTAGAACCGATATCTAACACGGTATAGACTTCGCAAGAATTTATAATTAACTAACTCGTGCTAATTTCGTTTGGGTTACTCGCTTTTTTGAAGTCACAAAAATGCTCTTCTTCGAAACCACCGACTTTTGTTTTGTCCAGATCCTTTGGTGCCTCCATCCTAAATTGAACTTGTCTTCCGTGAATGACAAAATCGCCAGTGACCTTCTCTTCCACAATTATAACATGCTTTGACTGACGATCGCTGCAGATTTGACCGATGTGTCCTCCCTCCGCATTTGAAACATATGATAGTGGTCGCTCTCTTACTTAACAACGGGTGTTGGTCCGACGCGTTTTTCCATCATCATTGAATCTCCTCTTCAAGTGTCCATTCTTATTATTTTGGCCTTAACTACCACCGGCGTGGTCACCATTTCGCATCTTTGATTCCCTCCACGCTTATTGTCACCGCTTGATGACCGCTATCACCGGTATTTTCATTTTTTTGGCCACTACTCTCTCTTTCGGTTTTGACTCATTATCGCTCCAAGAACTCGAGCCCTATTAACAACATCCGAATATAAACATAGTTTATGAGAGATAAGATATCGACGATCTCTGTTTCAAACCTCTTAGAAACATTCGCCATTCTCTCCTCATTATCAACCAAATGGGACGCAAACCGATAACTCTTGCGAACTTGCTTCGTCTTTGCGACACTTGGCCATGTTATTTTGCTCCAACTTGATGAATTTTACCTCTTTCATGTTATGTAATACTTTCGGAAAAAGTACTTGTCGTTAAACAATTCTTGAAACTTCTCCCAAGTCATCTTCAAAGGCAACAGTCGAGTACGCTTTACGATCCCACCAATAATCTTCCTCTCAGACGCAATACGGGCAAAGAGAACCTTTTGCTCTCGAAAAATCCCAAGACATCAAATATCTTGCAGATCCGCTTTATCCACGATTCCGCGCCTTAAGTGGTTTTGCTCTCCAAAAACTTCGGTGGTCCCAGCTCGAATCGCTTGTGCGGATCGTCCGAGAGTTGCCAGTGTTTCCACCGCATTTTGGATGAGCCGCTTCTTTCTGATGTCGTATGAATTGCATGAATCCTCTAACATTCCATCGCTCATCATTTGGTCAAGGTTGTTGTTTACATGAGGATTGTCGCTTTCTCGATGCACATTGTCCCGGTTATCGATCCGTGGAGACTCAACGGCCCATCGTGCTCCATTGATGTTCTCAACATTCTCGATGCCATTTTCAAATACTACTGATAAAACAAGGGTTAATTAACATATCACATTAACCCTATACTCTACCGACCAATTAAATAACAAATAAACTTAGGTAGGTCATACTAAATGAAGGAATTCCCCGCCTCTTCCCTCCTAGTTCTAATCTCACATTTTAGCTAGTGGATCATATCCCTAAGCTTTGATATTAAACCGTGACGCCTCAAAATAGGTATACATCACCCATCTTGGGTCGCCAGATACACGGTGCAAAATACAAATACAATCTTTAATATACAACAAGAAAAGTCATGAGTTTTAATACAAATATTGTCTTCTGACAATATCCACTCTCGAAATAAGTCCTCATTACATTTATTGTCACACTATTTAATGTAATAATAGTGAGGACTACTAATACTATCATCCGACCATCACCCGCCCCCCGACTAGTCCTCGCTACGCTCTCATTTCCTCAAGAGAATAAAGTGAAAGAAAAGGTGAGCTTCAATGGCCCAAAGAAGAAATATTATGACTAAAATAATGCAGATAAATTATCATTAGCCATCAACAATGTTAAACCGATAAAATACAATAGATAACAAGTTTAATCTGAAGCTTTTAATAAATAATCCATTAAAAGAGCCAAGTAGAGAATAAAATCTAATATCTTTTATGATTTAAAAAGTTTTTCATCACTTTTATCGTTGAGACTCAGCTTAATAAATAATCCAAATCATCCCCAAGACTACTACCAAGGATATTCATTAGTGTCACGACCACAAATTATCCATGCACTCACGCCCAAGGATATTCGTGTATTCATCAATGGTCATGATCATGCCAACAACATATCCATCAATGCACTACGGACAACGAGGACTTTTATCACATCATTTGTAACATTACTACCATGATTATACCGAATAATCTCTCGGTCATAATCATACCAAGTCCATCTACGCACTACGAGCCATGTATGACTTTCAAAAATATAAACATGAGGATGATGACAATGATATAAGAATTCAATAAAACAAGTCACGAATTAATTTATCCAGAACTAATAACGCCCAAATTGTCAACAAGATACTTTTTCAGAGTAAAAAATTCAAGAATGCTCGTAAGAATATTTCCATGAAAAGATACTAGATGAAGCGCAAATATCAAGGATATTCCACTAATTTTATGGAGTATAGAAGTCAAAACTTTAACCAACCAAGTATAATAAAGAATGGAATAACAAAAGAAATCACTAGTATGTGATAGATAAGACAAGCGCAGTTATTCCAACAGTAATAAATAATACTGGAACTGTGTACACGTAAAACGCATGCATGTGATATTTCCAATGTAATAATAAAGAATGGAATAACATAAGGATTTCACCAAGATATGGAGTCCACAGATACAAAGTTATTCCAATGTAATAATAAAGACTTTTAACCAAGTCCTGAGTAAAACGCATGCATGTGATATTCCAATGTAATAATAAAGAATGGAATAACATAAGGATTTCACCAAGATAAGGTATGCCAGATACAAAGTTATGTATAGTAGATGCCATGATACAAAGTTATTCCAATGTAATAATAAAGAATAAATAATGTATGATTTCACCAAGTATAGGTATCTGGCGTTACAAAGTTATTCCAATAGAATAATAAAGAATGGAATAACGTAAGTTCTCTTCATGAATAAGAAAGAATAACACCCCTTACCGTAAAAGACACCGGATATCAAGTAGTGAAGTAAAGAGAATACTCTTCTTCTTTCTCTCTATAATTTCTCTCTGTAGTTTCAAAGAATTCGTAAGAAATAATGAAGGAATGAGCTTCTATTTATAGAAGAATGGATCAATAAGAATTAATTCTAATGCATTCAGATTGATTTACTTTTAAACCGACGGTTGAGATTAATTTACTATTAAAACTTAAAGCAACCATCCATACCGATTTACTATTAAAATTTTAATCCAATGATCCATATCGATTCACTATTATAACTTTCCACCAAATGCCATCCATATCGATTCACTAATATAACTTCAACCAACTATTCAAAATTTTGCACATCTCCTCATGGAATAATATCAGATCCAAATATACCAATGCACAATACTAGAGTGAATAGTAATCCGTGAATAAGAATCTCGTGAATAGTAACTCATGAATAAGAACTCGTGAATAAGAACTCATGAATAATAACTCGACACAAAAAGTGTCCCGAAAACTCGATCAAACAATATAACCTCCGGACATCAATTATCATCTAATAGATGTCGATTTCTACTAACACAAATAATCCCAACACAATTAAACTATCAAATTCATCTTTAAACAACACGAACTTATTCATCATTAATATTATAACTCATAATATTTAACAACCAAAGTTGTTCCTGTGAAATAATGGGGCTTTCCAATAAGGATTTCTCCTATCATGCCGTGAATTAGTGACCAAATCTCTCCTCGATGTAACTTCTGATATCAGAAATATTGTGATTTAATAATATGAATAATTTTGTCCTCTCAATTATCGATTTAACAATATAACATATAATGCGAGATGATATCGTGACAATAATCAATCAATAATACGAGAGATATGATCGCAAAGAATTATCAGAAAGTAATAATCGAGTATAACCGAGTGATTTCTCACGTAAGCATCAATAATCAATACCGTGTGCTACTATGCAACCACGCCAGACATCGCATTTTTTACTACCGAGTAGTTCAACAAAGATTAATCTGTGAAAACTTCCGTCGTTATTTTCATAAAAATATTTTTGTCGCTTTCTCAATCCGACAATAATTCCGCTGAAGGGTCCACTTAATGATTGTGCACTGTCGTCATTTAATATTCCCCACACAAAGAATATTCCCCACCAATCGAATATAATACAACAACTTGCATACTTTGCAAAATTTATAAATACTACCCACTACTATATAATATTATCTCAAATTCACACCATAATTTTCAAAAAATATTTTAGAAAATTAAATCTTTATTCAGTAAAATTTGGAATTTTAAAATCTCTCCTCCTTATGAAATTTTGCCTCGAAATTTACGTACATACCCGTATCTTAATGATGATGACACTTCACAAATTCTAACTCTTGAGGTATAACCTTTAAGCGTAGAATATACTCCTTCTTATCCAAGATTTTAACAGGAACCTCTTCATACATTAAATTATCCGTTATCTCGTCCGGTTCTAATTCAATAATGTGGTTCGGGTCATCCACATATTTACGTAACATCGATACATGAAAAACATTATGAACACGCGACATACTTGGAGGTAAAACGAGACTATAAGCCACAGTTCCTACTCGATCAAGGATTTTAAATGAGCCAATTAAATCGAGGATTGAGATTTCCTCTCTTCATCGTTTCTTGTTTCTAGAATAACGCCCTCTTGAACCTTCTTCTTCACATTCATCATCTCTGGGTGCATAGCTTGAGCGACTTTAACTTTATCGATTAAAGTTGATTCTACTCGTATATTCTTTATCTTCACGTAGGTTCGTATATTCGTACTCAGAAATGCACACGATCTTCTACTCAACGCCACCACCACTATTCACTTTTTTCACGATGGTATTGAATGGTACAATCGTAATCTTCAACAAATTTCGAGCCAACGCCTTTCATGCGCATGTTACGCTTCGCTTTGGGTGAAGAAAATATTTGAGGGTTTAAGAAATGGGTTTTATGATCGCACAATACAAAATTCGATTTCACGCTTTTGGGGTAGGCTAAGAAGTCTTCAAGAATACGCCAGAAATTTATTAACAATAGAAATATCATTCACAAATGCGACTCTCATCCAAGACTTGGATAACACGTTACATTGATACCTATCAACTTGTCATCGTTATTCACAACGTCACCTACGAAAAGTATGGCTTCGGTGCATTCCACACAAGGAAGTCAACAACGAAAGGACCGGGGTTCTTTACTTATGGCTTGATATGACAATGATTGACTTTAGTGGTTTGGTTGCTTGAATTTTCATACAGGTTTGTTAGGAATATGAAAGCTAACAACCTTACGAAAAGCATGATGAGTAGTTAACCAATCGATTTCTAAAATCACATCAAAGGCAAGTATTTTCAAAGAGATAAGATCGACAGGTAACGTGAAAGTGTCGATTTGAATCAAACAATATTAATAAACAGTGGAGGTAACGAAGGTTTCTGCTAACGAAGTTTCAACAGATAAATCAAAGTCTAACTTCTCCGAAGTTAAATTCAAACATTGAACACAACTAAGTGAATGAAAGAGTGAGTAGAACCGATATCTAACACGGTATAGACTTCGCAAGAATTTATAATTAACTAACTCATGTTAATTTCGTTTGGGTTACTCGCTTTTTGAGAAGTCACGAAAAACGCTCTTCCTGAAATCACCGACTTTGTTTTGTCTGTATCCGCCTTTGGTGCCTCCATCCTAGCTGAACTTGTCTTCGATGAACGACAAAATCGCCAGTGACCTTCTTCCACAATTATAACATGCTTTGATCGGCATTACATGGCAGCTTTGACCGATGTGTCCCTCCCTCCGCATTTGAAACATATGATAGTGGTCATTCTCCTTCCTTAACAACGGGTGTCAGGCCGACGCTTTCCATCATTGTTGAATCTCCTCTTCAAGTGTCCGTTCTTATTATTTTCGCCATGACTACCACCAAAGTAGTCACCATTTCGCATGCCGATTCCTCCACGCTTATTATCACCGCTTCAATGACCGCAAGTATCACCGGTATTTTCATTTCATTTTTGGCCACTTCTTTGGTTGGGTTGACTCATTATCGCGTTCCAATAATCGAGCCCTATTAACAACATCCAATATAAACATAGTTTATGAGATAAGATATCGACGTATCTCTGGGTTTCAAACCTCTTAGAAACATTCGCGTCATTCTCTCCTCATTATCAACTAAATGGGACGCAAAACCGACAACTCTACGAACTTGGCTTCGTCTTCGCGACACTTGGCCATGTTATTTTGCACCAACTTGATGAATTTTACCTCTTTTCATATTACGAATCCAAAATTAGGTATACATCACCCATCTCGGTCGCCACTTACATGGTATGTAATTTAAATACAACTTATTAACATAACTCACGGTAATAATACGACATAAATCGTGAGTTTAAATACAAATATCGCTCTACTAGATATTATACAAACTCAAAAAAAAAGTCCTCATTACAATTATTATCACACTATTTTACGTATTAGTGAGGACTACTAATGCTATCTTCGACCATCACTGCTTCCCCGACTCGTCCCAAATTTATATTATCATTTCCTCAAGAGAACAAAGAAAAGAAAGGGTGAGCTCAACTAGCCCAAAGAAGAAATATTATGACTAAGATAATGCGTAATAAATTATCAATAGTCTTCAATAATGTTAAACCGATAAAATACAATAGATAAACCGCTTTAATCTGCAATGAATACGCAATCCATTAAAAGAGTCAAGTAGAAAATAAAGTCTACTATCTTTTAGGTTTTAAAAGGTTTTTCATCATCATATAAATTTAGACTCACTTTTAATAAATATTCCACATCATCGAATCACCCCTCGCACTACGGCCAAGGATATTCTTTAAGATCACGACCACAATTATTCATGCACTACGCCAAGAATATTTGGTATTCATTAATGGTCATGATCATGCCAACAATCGGCCCATCAATGCACTACTACCAATCGAGGATTTTTATCACATCATTTGTAATATTACTACCATGATTACAATCGGTAGTCTCTCGTCATAATCATACCAAGTCCATCTACGCACTACAGCCACGTATTTACTTTCAAAAAAATATAAAAATACGAGGATGATGACAATGATATAAGAATTCAATAAAACAAGTTCAAGAATTATTTTATCCAGAATTATTAACGCCCAAATTATCAACACGACATCGCTTTTAGAGAAAAAATTCAAGAATGATCGTAAGAATATTTCCATGAAAAGATATCGATGAAACGCAAATATCAAGGATATTCTACTAATTTCATGGAGTATAGTCAAAGTTTTAACCAACCGGGTATAATAAAGAATGGAATAACAAAAGAAATCACCACGCATGCGATATAGATCATCGATGTAAAAGTTATTCCAATGTAATAATAAATAATCTAACCAGTCGTGAAATTCACAATCGGCAGATGTTCCAATGTAATAATAAAGATGGAACCAGCATCCTGCAGTAAAACACATGATAGATATTCCAACAGTAATAATAAAGATTTTAACCAGTCCTGTAAAAACACACGCATGTGATGTTCCAACAGTATAATAATAAAGATTTTAACCAGTCCTGTAAAACACATGCATGTGATGTTCCAATGTATAATAATAAAGATTTTAACCAGTCCTCGTAAAACACATGCTGTGAAAAAACACACGCATGTGATGTTCCAATGTAATAATAAAGAATGTCACCAAGTATAGGTAAACCACTTATACAAAAAGTTATTCCAATGTAATAATAAGCAATGGAATAACAATGCTTTCTTCTTCATAATAAGAAAGAATAACACCCCTTACTTTGGTAGAGATTGAATATCGCAAAGAAGCAGTAAGAACAAAATACTCTTCTTCTTTCTCTCTTATTCTCTCTATACTTTCTCTCTATAGCTTGAATGAATTCGTGAAAAATAATGAAGCCCTCAGCCTCTATTTATAGAAGATTTCTAGCTTAAAGACCGCCGTGAAAAGGCAAGTGGGCTCACGAATGATGAAAAGAAAAGGGTTCGACGCTCAGAATGTGAAACGACAAGTGGTTCGACGTCAGAATGTGAAACGACAAGTGGTTCGACGTCCGTAAAAGGTAATTACTATTAACGGTTGTAAATACTATCGACGGTTGTAAATACTATTCACAAGGGTAATTACTATCGACGAAGGTAAATACTATTCACAAGGTAATTACTATCGACTATACTATTCACAAGGGTAATTACTATCGACGGTTGTAAATACTATTCACAAGGGTAATTACTATCGACGAAGGTAAATAAATACTATTCACAAGGTAATTACTATCGACGGGTAAATACTATCGACGAAGAGACTCTTAGATGATTTATATACGAGCCCCCCCATAAAATAATCAAACTTACCACAAATCATAAATCAACATATTTAATCTTTCAACAATTATTAATCATTTATAACTCATCGCCTCAATTATCGATTTAATACTATAACATATTATACGTATGATACCGTGACAATAATCAATCAATAATATAAGAGATATGATGCAAAGAATTATCGTAGTAATAATCGAGCATAAATGAAAGTGACTTCACGTAAGATCAATAATCAATACCGCAGCTACTACGCAACCACGCCAGACATCGCATTTTTTACCACCGTAGTTCAACAGCTTTAATCTGAATACTCCTCCGCCAAGTTATTTTTATAAAATATTTTTTGTCGCTTTCAATCCGACAATAATGTCAGGGGTCCACCAATGATTGAGCCATCAGTATTTAATATTCCCTAACAAAAAGAATATTCCCCACCAAACGTAATATTTTATAACAACTCGCATACTTTGCAAAATTTATAAATATTACCCACAACTATAATATTATATCAAATTTATTCCATAATATTCAAAAATAATATTTATAGAAAAATTCATCTTTATTTATAAAAGTCAGGTCTTACAACCTCCCTTCTTATGAAATTTCGCCTCAAATTAGTGGTACGACTGGTATGTCAAGAGGTAAGGATACCTTGATTTCATTTCGCATTCTAACTCCCAAGTCATTTCCTCAACATCGTGGTTCCTCCACAAAACTTCGACTTCGAGGTATAACCTCGAGCGTAGAATATGTTCTTTCTTATCCAAAATTTGAACAGAACCTCTTCATACGCCAAATCTTCCGCTATTTCGTCCGGCTTCTAACTCAATAATATGGTTCGGTCTTTCACATATTTACGTAATATAGATATGTGAAAACGCTATGAACACGAGACATATTTCAAGCAGAAAGTCGAGTCTATAGCCACACGCCCTACTCGATCGAGGATTAAAATGGACCGATGAATCGAGGATTAAGTTTTCCTCTTTCCAAATCTTGTAACTCCTTTCCATGGAGCAACTTTTAACAACACACGATCTCCTATATCGAATTCCACGCCCTTTCAATGAAGATCAAGATAACTCTTTTCACGATTTTGTGAGGTTTTTATACGCTTGTTTGATCATTCAATCTTTTCCGTAGTCATACGCATCAACTCCGGGCCCCAACAACGCTGCTTCACCCACCTCATCCCAAAGATAATCGAGAACGACACTTTCTTCCATACAACGCTCGAATGGAGCCATGCCAATACTTGCTTGATAACTCGCTGTCAGAGGAAAACTCCACCAATGGTAAGAACTTGTCCCAACTCCCTCAAATCAAGGACACAGAGTCTTAATAGATCTTCAAGAGTTTGAATAGTCCTCTCCGAATCGTCTGTCTGTCTCGAGGATGATATGCCGAGCTAAATCGTAAGTCCGCGCTCATAGCTTTTTGCAAACTAACCCAAAATCGTGAAGTGAATCTTTGGTCTCGATCGTAAACTATGGATACCGCAGATACCATGCAGCCTTACAATCTCGCTTATGTACATACGAGCAAGACGCTCAAGTGTATAAGTTTCTCAGATTTGCAGAAGAAATGAGCAGACTTGGTCAATCTATCAACAATGACCCAAATCGCATCAACGCCGAGAGAAACCTTAGAAGACCCAGAATCTAAATCCATGGTAATGTGCTCCCACTTCCATTCCGAATTTCAAGTGGTTGCAATGGACCTTTTGGTACTTGATGCTCCGCTTAACTCGCTGACAAGTTAGACACCTCGAGATAAACAAATACCGCTATCTCTCTCATATATCGCTTCCACCAAAATGTATTTACGGTCATCACGATACATTTTTGGTACTCCCAGATGGATCGCAAATGGTGTGTCAGGCGCCCCATCATGATATTATACTTTAAATCGTGGTCGTTAGAACACAAAGTCCGGAGTCGACTCAAGTATTCCTTCTTCATCGATTCTTGCTTCCTAAGATAAGACCTTCTCGACTTTCTTCCTCATACGCATCGCCTCCGTGTCTCAGAAGCTCGAGCAGCCTTTTAACTTTATCAATTAAAGCTCTGCTTCTACTCAGATACTCGCTATCATCACACGCGTCCCCGAGTCTTTAATTCTATCTCCATCCTTTGCAAGTCACACAAAATGGGCCTCATACGACAATATCGCACTCAGATTGCATATATGATTTTCTACTCAATGCGCCTACCACGCTCGCTTTTCCAGATGGTATCGATGGTACGATCATAATCTTTCAATAGCCAAGCCAACGTCGTTGTCGCATGTCGAGTTCCTTTTGAGTGAAGAAATATTTGAGGCTTTTACGATCCGTAAAGATCTCCACTTTCTCCCCATACAAGTAATGCCTCCAAATTTTAAGTGTAGAAGATAACAAATGCTAACTCTAGATCACGAGTAGGATAATTCCTCTCATATTCTTTTCGAGTCATCGCGAGGCATAATAGCTATAACTTTTCCATGTCGCATAAGAACACATCCCAACCTTTTGCTCAAGCATCATCAGAGATGACAAATCCTCCGAGCCGATGGTATCACGTAACAAAATAAATAAGTCTCTCCTCGAAGTTCTTGAAAACTCTTCTCACATTCTTCGCCCAACCGAACTTTCAGATTCTTCCGAGTCACCGAAGTCAATGGAATAGCGATTCGAGAAAATCCTTCCACGAATCTCCGATAATAACCAAATAAACCGAGAAAGCTACGATTTCTATCATCGATTTAGGTTGTTCCCACCAATAGCTTCAATCTTTGCATTGGTCAATGATATTCCACGACTTGATACCACGCGCTCAAGGAATGCTACTTCTTCAAGCCGTAACTCGCATTTCTTCAACTCGCATAAAGCTTATATTCACGGCTTTTGGAGTGTCACCTCAAGTGTCGCTTTCACGATCTTCACTTTCGCTTTTGGAATAAATAAGGATGTCATCAATAAAGACGACCACAAAGTGATCTAAATATTCCTCAATACTTTGCTCATCATATCCACGAAGGCAAAGAGGAGCATTAGTCAATCCAAAGGATACGACTAGAATTCATAATGCCCGCATCGAGTTCTCCGAAAGCCGCCTTTGAATGTCACGGCTCTAATCTTCAATCGGTGATATCCTAACGAAGATCAATCTTTGAAAAGAATTTGCCTCAGAATCGGGTCAAACAGTCATCAATACGCGGCAAATGGATACCTATTTTTGATGGTGACATGATTCAACTCCCGATAATCAATACAAAGTCGATACTCCCATCTTTCTTCTTCACGAATAGAACAGAGAGCACCCCAAGGAGAAGTACTAGACGAATAAAGCCAATGTCTAACAATTCCTCGCAGCTTGGGTCTTTAACTCCTCAAGTTCAATAGAGCTATTCGACATGGGCTTTTGAAATAGGTTTTGTACCGGTTCAAGGTCGATACAAAATTCAATTTCACGCCTGGGGTAGGCCAGAAGTTCTTCTGGAATACGCCAGAAATTTATTAACAATAGAAATATCGCTTAAAACCGATTTATTTTTATTTAAATCAGCGATACGAGCTAAGAAAGCTTGACATCCGCTTTTCAATAAACGAATAAATTTTATGGCTTGAGAGATGACCGTGATTGATTTTAATGGTTTGGTCGTTTGAATTCGCATAATAGGTCGATTAGGAATATGAAAGCTAACAACCTTACGAAAAACAATCAATTTTTGCATGATAAGTAGTTAACCAATCAATCCTTGTAATCACGCCAAATGCAAGTATTTTTAATGAAATAAGATCGACAGTAATGTGAGGGTACCGATTTGAACCAAAACAAGACTTATAAACAAATGGATGTAATGAAGGTTTCTCCCAACTGAGTTTCCACAGATAAGTCAAAGTCTAATTTCTCCTGAGTCAAATTTAATCGATGAGCGCAAGTAGAGAAATAAAAGAATGGGTAGAACCCAGATCAAATAAAGTATGACTTCATTAGAGTTTATGATAAGCTTACCCGTGATGACCTCATTCGGATTCTCGCTTTTTGGGAGGTCACAACAAACGCCTCCCTCAGACTACCGGCTTTTGAATTTTCCGGGACGGCTCGGTGCTTCCATCCTAGTTGAATTTGTCTTCTTGAAACGACAAAATCGAGCTAAGTGACCTTCTTCTTCACAATTATAACACGCTTTGACTCGCATTTATTTAGCTTTGATCGATGTGTCCTCTCCTCCGTGATTTGAAGCATACGATAGTGGTCTTTCTCTTCCTTAACAACGGGTGCCAGTGTCGACGCTCTTTCCATCATCATTAATCTCCTTTCGAAATGTCCATTCTTATTGTTTTGGCCCGATTACCACCGGTGGTTACCATATCCGCCTCGTTGATTCCTCCACGCTTGTTGTCACCGCTCACGACTACTCTCACCGGTATTATAATTTTGCTTACCGCTTCTTTTTAGTCAAGGTTGACTCATTATCGCGCTTCCACTAATCGAGCCCTATTTACAACATCCAATACAAACACGCTTTTATGAGAAATAAGATGTCGACGATTCCTACTTCAAACCTCTTAAAAACATTCGCGCCATTCTCTTCATTATCCACCAAGTGGGACGAAACCGTGATAACTCCGCAAATTTTGCCTCAGATCATGACACTTGCCATATTGTTTTGTTCCAACTTGATAAACTCCACCTCCTTCATGTGGGCGTAATACTTTCGTGAAAGTATTTGTCGCCGAATGCCCCCGGAACTTCTCCCAAGATATCTTCAAGACAAATTGGTCGAGTACGCTTTACCGATTCCCACCAAGAATCCGCCTCCGCAAAGCAACATAAAGGCGTAGTGGAACCTTTTTGCTTCTGAGCATCCCAAGACATCAAATATCTTGTAATCTGCTTTATCCATGCTTCCGCCGTAAGTGGTTTTGCTCTCCTTAAACTCCGTGGTCCCAGCCTTTAAATTGTTTAATGTGACCACCGAGAGTTTTCCGTGTTTCCACCCCACGCTTTGGATGAGTCGCCTCGCCGTCATTGTCAGATAAATCGTATAAAGCCTCCGAACATTCGATCATTCATCATTTGGTCAAGGTTGTTGTTTGCATGAGGATTGTCGCCTCGATGCACATTATCCTCGATTATCGATATGCTGGTGAATCAACGATCGCCAAGGCCCATCATATTCTCAACATTCTCGATGTCATTTTCGACATCGCCACAAAACAAAAGGTTAATCGACATGTAACAAATTATCCTTATCTTCCGACCAACCAATAAAATAAAGACATAAACTTAGGTAGTCATACTAACAATAAGGTATTCCCCCTCTCCCCTCCTAAGATTATTCTCACATCTTAGCCAGTGATCATATCCCTAAGCTCGATACTAACCGCGACGCCCCCAAAATTAGGTATACATCACCCATCTCGGGTCGCCACTTACATGGTATGTAATTTAAATACAACTTATTAACATAACTGCGTGCAGTATAAAATACGACATAAATCGTGAGTTTAAATACAAATATCGCTTACTAGATATTATACAAACTCAAACAAAAGTCCTCATTACAATTATTATCACACTATTTTACGTAATAAAAGAGGACTACTAATGCTATCTTCGTGACCATCACTGCTTCCCGACTCGTCCCAAATATATTATCATTTCCTCAAGAGAATAAAGAAAGAAAGGGTGAGCTCAACTAGCCCAAGAAGAAATATTACGACTAAGATAATGCGTAATAAATTATCAATAGTCTTCAATAATGTTAAACCGATAAAATACAATGTACAACCAGCTTAATCATAATGAATACGCAATCCATTAAAAGAGTCAAGTAGAAAATAAAGTCTACTATCTTTTAGGTTTTAAAAGGTTTTCATCATCATTATAAATGAGACTCAGCTTTTAATAAATATTCCACATCATCGAATCACCCCGCACTACTACCAAGGATATTCTTTAAGATCACGACCACAATTATTCACGCACTACGCCAAGAATATTTGTGGTATTCATTAATGGTCATGATCATGCCAACAATCGTTCCATCAATGCACTACTACCAATCGAGGATTTTTATCACATCATTTGTAACATTACTACCATGATTACAATCGGTAATAGTCTCTCGTCATAATCATACCAAGTCCATCTACGCACTACAAAATACGTATTTACTTTCAAAAAAATATAAATACGAGGATGATGATGACAATGATATAAGAATTCAATAAAACAAGTTCAAGAATTATTTTATCCAGAATTATTAACGCCCAAATTGTCAACACGATATCGCTTTTGTAGAGAAATTCAAGAATGATCGTAAGAATATTTCCATGAAAAGATATCGATGAAACGCAAATATCAAGGATATTCTACTAATTTCATGGAGTATAAGTCAAAGTTTTAACCAACCGGGTATAATAAAGAATGGAATAACAAAAGAAATCACCACGCACGCGATAGATCAAGATGCATAAAAGTTATTCCAATGTAATAATAAATAACGGAACCAGTCGTGAAATTCACAATCGACAGATGTTCCAATGTAATAATAAAGATGGAACCATCCTGTAAACACATGATAGATATTCCAATGTAATAATAATAAAGATTTTAACCAGTCCTGTAAAACACATGCATGTGATGTTCCAACAGTAATAATAAAGATTTTAACCAGTCCTGTAAAACACACGCATGTGATGTTCCAATGTAATAATAATAAAGATTTTAACCAGTCCTGTAAAACACACGTATGTGATGTTCCAATGTAATAATAGAAGAATGTCACCAAGATAGGTAAACCACTTATACAAAGTTATTCCAATGTAATAATAAGCAATGGAATAACAATGCTTCTTCATGAATAAGAAAGAATAACACCCCTTACATTTGGTAGAGATCAAATATCGCAAAGAAGCAGTAAAGAATAAAATACTCTTCTTCTTTCTCTTATTCTCTATACTTTTTCTCTCTATAGCTCAATGAATTCAGAAAAATAATGAAGCCCCAGCCCTCTATTTATAGAAGATTTCTAGCTTAAAGACCGCCGTGTGAAAAGGCAAGTGGCTCATCGAATCGGTTCGACGTACCAGAATGTGAAACGACAAGTGGTTCGACGCTCAGAATGTGAAACGACAAGTTGGTTCGACGTCCGTAAAGGTAATTACTATTAACGGTTGGTAAATACTATCGACGTAAGTAAATACTATTCATAATTACTATTATCGAAGGTAAATACTATTCACAAGGGTAATTACTATCGACGGTAAATACTAGGTTCACAAGGGTAATTACTATCTAAATACTATCACAAGGGTAATTACTATCGATTTAAGGTAAATACTATTCACAAGGGTAATTACTATTACTTATCGACGAAGGTAATTACTATTAATGAAGAGAGACTCTTAGATGATGACATACGAGCCCCCCATAAAATAATCAAACTTACCACAAATCATAATCAACACATTTTAATCTTTCAATAATTATTAATCATTTATAACTTGTCGCCCCAATTATCGATTTAATACTATAACATATTATATGTATGATAATCGCGACAATAATCAATCAATAATATAAGAGATATGATGCAAAGAATTATCGTAGTAATAATCGAAAGATAAATGAAAGTGACTTCACGTAAGATCATCAATAATCAATACCGCAGCTACTACGCAACCACGCCAGACATCGCATTTTTACCACCGGTAGTTCAACAGCTTTTAATTCAGAATACCTCCGCCGTTATTTTTATAAAAATATTTTGTCGCTTTTTCTCATCCGACAATAATAATCATTGGGGTCCACCAATGATTGAGCCATCAGTATTTAATATTCCCTAACAAAAGAATATTCCCCACCAAACGAATATTTTATAACAACTCGTATACTTTGCAAAATTTATAAATATTACCCACAACTATAATATTATATCAAATTTATTCCATAATATTCAAAATAATATTTATTATAGAAAAATTCATCTTTATTTATAAAAGTCTTTTATGATTTAAAAGTTTTTCATCACTTTTATCACCAGAGACTCAAATTTTAATAAATAATCCACATCATCCCCGCGACTACGGCCAAGGATATTCATTAGGTCACGACCACAAATTATCCATACACTACGCCAAGGATATTCGTATTCATCAATGGTCACGATCATGCCAACAACTCGTCCATCAATGCACTACGGACAACGAGGACTTTTATCACATTATTTGTAACATTACGGCCATAATTAAACCGAATAATCCTCGGTCATAATCATACCAAGTCCATCTACGCACTACAGTGCCATGTATGACTTTCAAATATATAAACACGAGGATGATGACAATGATATAAGAATTCAATAAAAACAAGTTCACGAATTAATTTATCCGCGAACTAATAACGCCTAAATTGTCAACACGATACTTCTTTGTAGAGTAAAAATTCAAGAATGCTCGTAAGAATATTTCCATGAAAAGATACTAGATGAAGCCAGAAATATCAAGGATATTCCACTAATTTCATGGAGTATAGAAGTCAAAACTTTAACCAACCGAGTATAATAAAGAATGGAATAACAAAAGAAATCACCGTGCATGTGATAGATAAGACAAAAAGTTATTCTAACAGAATAAATAATACTGGAACTGTGTCCCACAGAAATGCATGTGATGCGATATTCCAATGTAATAATAAAGAATGGAATAACATAAGGATTTCACCAAGTATAGGGGAGTCACAGATATAAAGTTATTCCAATGTAATAATAAAGATTTTAATCTGTGTCCCACAGAAAAAAGCATTGCATGTGGATATTCCAATGTAATAATAAAGAATGGAATAACATAAGGATTTCACCAAGTATAAGGTATGCCACAGATACAAAGTTATGTATAGGGTATCGCCATGATACAAAAGTTATGTATAGGTATGTTATGGCGCATTACAGTTATTCCAATGTAATAATAAAGAATGGAATAATGTAAGTTCTCTTCATGAATAAGAAAGAATAACACCCTTTACTAGTAAAAGACACACGGATATCAAGTAGTGAAGTAGCGAATACTCTTCTTCTTTCTCTCTATAATTTCTCTCTCTAGAGTTTCAAAGAATTTGTAAGAAATAATGAAGGAATGAGCTTCTATTTATAGAAGAATGGATTGAATAAGAATTAATTCATGAACTAATCCAGATCGATTTACTTTTAAACCGGACGGCCTCAGATTGATTTACTATTAAAACTTAAAGCAACCATTCATACCGATTTACTATTAAAACTTTAATCCAAATGATCCATATTGATTCACTATTATAACTTTTCACCAAATGACCAATATCGATTCACTAATATAATTTCAACCAACAATCTAAAAATTAAGCACATCTCCTCATGGAATAATATTGTACCCAAATACCCGAACGCACAATACTAGAAAGTGAATAATAATCGTGGTGAATAAGAACTCATGAATAAGAACTCGTGAATAAGAATTAATAAATAAGAACTCATGAATAAGTAATTCATGAATAAGAACTCGTGAATAAGAACTATGAATAAGTAACTCATGAATAAAGAACTCGACACAAAAAGTGTCTCAAAACCCGATCGAACATTATAACCTCCGACATCAATTATCATCTAATAGATGTCATTTATACTAACACAAATAATCCCAACACAAATGAAACTATCAAATTCATCTTTAATCAACACGAACTTATTCATCATTAATATTATAACTCACAATATTTAACAACCGTGTTGTTCCTGTGAAAGAGGGCTTTCCAATAAGGATTTCTCCTATCATTGCCGCAATTGTGTGACCAAACCTCTCCTCGATGTAACTTCTGCATATCAGAATATTGTGATTTAATAATATGAATAACTTTGTCGTGTCAATTATCGATTTAACAATATAACATATAATGCGATTGATCTCGCGATAATAATCAATCAATAATATGAGAGATATGATGCAAAGAATCATCGTAGCAATAATCGAGTATAACCGAGTGATTTCTCACGTAAGATCAATAATCAATACCGCAGCGCTACTACGCAACCACGCCAGACATCGTATTTTTTTACTACCGAGTAGTTCAACAAGATTAATCTAAAAATTTCCGCCGTTATTTTCATAAAAATATTTTTGTCATTTTCTCATTCGGCAATAATTCCGCTTATGGGTCCACCAATGATTGTACCTTCGTACGAATATTCCCCGACACAAAGAATATTCCCCGACCAATCGAATATAATACAACAACTTGCATACTTTGCAAAATTTATAAATACTACCCACAACTATAATATTATCTCAAATTCACACCATAATTTTTAAAAAAATATTTCGAGAAAATTAAATCTTTATTCGTAAAATTTGGGATTTTACACATTTCGCTTGCAGTGAAATGGTTTTGACAATTTCCTTTGGAACCTGATTCATTATGGAATAAGGTGATTAAAAAGCTGGAAGCTTATATTCCAATATACCCTTCTTCCTTGCCTTTTTTTGAAACTAAAAGGTGGGGATGGTCCTTCATTTGGTATCTAGAGGATACTTGGATAGGTGATGTTACTTCCTTTCCAGTCAGTCCTCTATCATTATTGACCATCTTTGTTTCATAATGCATCCATCTCCAATATATTTTTTACTTCTTATTTTCCTACAGCAGTAGATACCTTTTTTCTGTAACATTCAATTTTATAGTAATGGGAACACGACAGGGAGGATTATCTCATATGTAAGAATAAATAATAATATCAAGAATAAGAATAAAAGGGCAAAGAAGTATCATTGCATATTTTAGTTCCGCAACAACCTTTTTTATCAAATACAATCTTTTAATAGTGGAGAATATGTAACATTATTGTAAATTTCACAAGGAATCATAAGCATGAAGAACAGTTAACAGCAATAAGCATGAAGAACAGTTAACAACAACCATTATTTTTTTGTCTACAGGTTCGAAGATTTCGTCATAATAATGTAGGAGTGGTAATTCGCAATGAGTATGAACCAAATTGTCTCCGTACACACAACACACATAATATATGCACAAATACACACACATAACTGTAACCAATCAAATACTCACAAATCAAACTCACACACCATTATACTGCCACCAATACAGATTTATGATTTAAATCATTAAGCAAATGAACCGTTTGTTGAAATGGTACTAAGAAAACTTTATTTGATCGCAAGTCCATATCTTTTTCTAAATAAATTGATTATTTATTACAATCTCTAAATTCTTACTTATATCAATCTAAATCATCCCCCCCAATTATATACAAATATGTGTGCTCATTTGTTTTTTAGATAATTCAGGGTAAAGTAAGGGGTCGTATGTTTCGGATTTACAATTGTTTTATTTTTACTCACATATTTCGATAATTTTAGAATTCCAAATATTTTCAGGTATATATTAAAGGATACTTGGTGTAAAGTTCGTAAAGAATATATTTGGTGTAAATTCAGAAAGTAAGGGTTATACTTCAACATGTTGTTTCTATTTTCCGATATATGTATTTTTGTTTTCCGCCTTTTGTAAAGTTGATAATTATACATCATTATGATGATTTTGAGTATGGAATGATATTTTTTTTGTGGTTTGAATACGTATGGATGATTGTAAGTTTTTAAATGTGCTTTAGATTTTTCCTGATATCTATTTTAAAAGAAAACTTTCACGAAATTTCTTGAAATTAGTATAGCTACTAGCTTGATGTTTTAGTGGTTGGATGTGTTGATGATTGAATATGTATTAATTTCGCATGGTATGATGATTTTGGGTATGAAATGATGGTTTTTGGTGGTTTAGATATGTATTAATGATCGCAAGTTTTATAGATATGTTTAGATTTGTGCTGATATCTATTTTAAAAACTAAATTCATCAAAAATTTTTAAAATCAATAAATACTAAATTTCTTATTTTAATTGGTTAGATATGTGTTGATGATCGCATATGTATTAATTTCGTACGCGTATGTATTATTTTGTGTTACGTGATTTTGTAAAGTTAACTAATTATACATGATTATGATGATTTTGGGTATGGAATGTTGGTTGTTTTTGTAGTTTGAATATGTAGTATTGCTTAAACCGTGGTGTTGTAAAAGGTAAATTACATAATTATTTGTATAGTTTTGTTTTAAATTTGTTGCTAATATATGTATGAAAGTAGATGCGATGCATTACGTTCCCAATCACGTTTGATGATAAAGATATATCTTTTAGAATAATCTTATTCATTTATTAATAAAAAGTATTAATTTATTAAAGGCTTAATTATCTACACGATCTTTGTTTTATAATATGTGATAAACTCATAGTTTTTAGAACGCTTTTAGAATAATGATGATGATCATTCTAATGAGATCTAAATTCTGTAAAGTTTTAAAACTAAAATAGTTCTCAATCATTAGATTACTAAATTGGGGATTAGTGAATCCGGATAGATTGAGACACATCGTTCTTTCTTCGTTGGATGAGGATGATTGATCTCACGATCATTTGTAGAGACACTAAAAGCAAGTATGTAGGTGCTTATTGTAGAATAAGTTCAATCGAACGCGGCCAAATGGGCTTAATACCTTAATGGAGTTTTACTTTGCATGTCAATAGAATTCTCAGAGTGATAAGTAGAAGATGTCGATCCTTGACTCGAGATCATCATAAGATCTCGTGTATGATGAGTTATACTTTGACTTATTCCTTAAGACCTTAGGGTATATCAAAGCCAGATCTTGAAAGTAATAATAAGTTATATGGAGATAATGTATGATCAATAAAGAATCTACCACTTATTAAAAGAAGAGAATGTCTCTATGTGATTCGATAAACGACAACCCAAGAATTAGTCGCATGCAGAATGAAATTAGAAAGGAGTTTCTAATTTGCATTATTTGAGTTGTGACGTTTAAGATCGAAATACATATAATTAAATAAAATAAGACTTGACAATAAATTTCACGTCTTTATATTTAATTGGGACATCAGATGGTGGAAGATCAATTGAATTTGCAGAACTATTTACTCAAAGGTTCTTTAATGATTAATGTTGAAATCTATATTATCCTGAAAATGGTTGATCGCTAGGGAGCTTTATCCCTATCAGACAATAAATATTATTTATTTAAATAAATTAATTATTTAATTTATTTATTTAAATAAGATTAAATTGTTCTAATTGATTTATTCACAACCTATTATTAATATGGAGAACCCAAAGGTGCCACACCATAAAAAAGGAAGAATAATTATTTAAGAAGTTAATGGCATAATCGTAATAATATGTTATGTATATTTAATTTAATCTACATGATAGAATAAATTAAATAAACTTAATATTATTATTTAATATTTTAAAAATATTAAATATAAATTAATAAGAGGAGTCTTATTAATATTATTACAATTATTATTATTTTAATTTCTAAAAGAGTTTAGGAATTAATTTAATATAAATGATTTCATTTATTCCTAATTGGATTAGGAAGGAAAATTAGTTAAAGGAGTTTAATTAATTATCCCTAATAAGATTAGGGAGCTTAATTAATTAAAAAATTTAATTAATTAAATAAATCCCAATTCCTTAATTGTTAAGGTGGGTTGCCCACATCTATAAATAAGAGGAGTCTTTATTATGGGTGGTGTTATTGTTTTTTTTACAACATACATAATTATTCCAATAATGGAGAAGACGTCCCTTTCTATAGAGATAAAAAGCTGGGCTTAGCCAACCACCCCTTCTTCTTGAAAAATTCTTTTTCCTATGGATCACCCTTGAGCGCCAAACATTTGGGTGGTAACGTTGATCAAAGGAAGGAACCAAACCCGATGGATTCAAGTTGAACGAAAAGGATTGGAGGTGAACTTGCACTGAGGTTTCTGATCTTCGCCAGATGTTTGTTCTTCATATCTTTTCGCTTAATTAATAATTGTGCGTAAAGCAGGGTGATCCTAGATATGGTTTGTAAAATTTTAAACTCTGATTTTACACGTTTCCGCTAATTTATGCAATTTGATTGCGTTCTTGAATATTACAAACCTAACAATATATTCTAGCTATGTCCATGGACGGTGGGTTTTATTCCAAATTTTGGACGGTCCAGATGATTTTTTTGGCTATATATTCGACCAAATTTACTTTTTTTTACGGTTGGATCAATTATTTTTGAAAGCTCATGAAGCAAAGAAATGGCTTCTTCCCTCTATTTAGATTGTTCATGAGACAAAAACTTAACTATTGTTTGAACAGTGTTCCCTTCAGCCATAATTTCCTGCAAAATAAAATTAGACATAAATGATATAAACATTTTCAATATTTTCTAAGCAAATAAAACCTCACCTTAACTATAAACCCATAGAGAGAGAGTCCCCCTCCATACAAATAAATATACAGTACAATACACAAATTACACACACACTATCTATCTATCTATCTATATATCTATCTATCTGTTCATCTTCCCTTTAATTCCTATACCATCTGATTCTCTCACTGCTAGATATTAGTGGTGAAGATTGGTTTTGATTATTTTTTTCGTCATGTTTGTTTGTATAACTGCAAGAGGGGGAAGGGCAGAGAGATTACTCTCTACAAAGGCTCACCTTCCACTCCCGCATCAGCAGATTTTTCTGGCTGCACCAAATCAGACTGTTTTAAAGGCGAAACAGATGATCGAACCTCCTGGTCTCTAGATTTGACACCAGAATCCTTCACAAGACCTAGGGTTTCTACAGGCATCGTTTCATTAGTGGAGGAGAAGGTCTCAATCGCCTGCGGCACCAATAAGAACAAATCAAACTCATAAAATTCACACATATAAACAGAGAGATACGTGAATTCAAATAAAGCCCAATTGAAACTGTAATTGCTATTTGCAGAAGAGAGAAGATCTACTTATTCTTTTAGATAGAAGACATGAATTGATAAATTAAGCACACAAACTAACGAAAATGACATTGTCGACTGGAGAGGCGTTGGCGTGGGGCACCTCTTCAACCTCCCAACCTTCTGGAAGTTTGAAGCGCGAGGTGGTAATGACGGAGGAGTTGTGGAGCAGGACAGACGGCGGCGGCAGAGGGCTGAAATCTATGGGGGTTTTATTGAGATGGTAAAGCGATTGGGTAGAATGGGTTAGAGATGAGAGTATGATAAGGTTTGGCAGTTCGATTGACATAGTGAATGAGGAAGAAGCGACTGAAGAAGAAGCAAGTGACCTCCGTGTTTTGTATAGATATAATATTGAAGGGTTAGATAGATAGATTTTTGAAGGGTTAGATTTATCCCACCTTTTTGATGGTTCAGATCTATTAATAGACTTTGAGCTGGAATTTTTTTTTCAAAATCAGTTTTATTTTATATAGATAGATATAATTAAGATTATAATTTATAATTATATCTCTAATTTTAAAACGTAAAGAGGAAAGTATCATTTCTCTCGCTATATTTATTGCACTTATTTGCTTCAAAACTATATATATGATATTATAAAATTAGGATCCAACATAGATTTCTAGTAATGTATTCCTATTTTTACAATGTTTAAGTTTATAAAGTCCAATTTAATATTTGTCAATAATAGTCGTATATAATTGTATATATTTTATTTGTGCATATTTTGTCAAAATTATTCGTTTTGACGGATTTTTTTTTCTAATTTAGGATGAGAGAAATTACACATTTTTTTAAAAACAAATTTATCAAAACGATATAATTTTAACAGACTGAGCACAAATTAAACATACACAACTGTGTATAACCATATTACCCTTAATATTTACTACTCTTATACTAGGAGGATATATAAACATGTACCTATAATTTCCATTCCAACAAGTAATGGATAATTATAAAAGTAATGATTATTAGCTATTGTTAATTAAGGATATGATGTGAACGAAATTGATAAAGCGTGGAATTAGAAAATACTAAACGGTGAGACAATGTCAAGTAGAAACTCTTCAAAATTATTTTTTTAAATGTCAACTCTCTTAAGTTGCTTAAAAAAATAAATGGGTTCCAAACCTCCAACCTAAAGAGACAAAATATTCTCGCATGGGAATTTTCTAAAATCACATTTCCTCCTCCTACAAAAAATGTAACAATTAAATTTTATATTTACAGAATTACAGTGAAAATATCATAATAGAATAAGTCTTGGCAGACCGAAAAAATGGACAAGAAAATTAGATATTTTTAATTTTTAATTTTTTTTGCTTGTGAGTCTCAAAAAAATGTATAGTATTTATTTTAACATAAATTTTTATAAAATATAGTGTTTTATGTGTAATTTAGATACATATACAAAATATAGTATTTTATTTTATAATTTTTTACAAAATATAGTCTGTACAACCCTGTTCTTGTATATGTATCTAAATATTTTGTAAAAATTTCTGTTCTAATAAATACTATATATTTTTTAAAACTCACAAATAAAAAAAATTAATTAAAAATATCCATTTTTCTGGTCTACGTAGAACTACTCATCATAATATCATTCTTGATTGGATGTACCCGTACATGCCTCCTACTTAGGGCTGAGTCTGGGTCTGGGGCTGGGGGCAAGAACGAGAATTACACATTTCATCTCCATTCTCATTCGTGTTCTTATAAAAAAAATTAGATCTGCCCCATTTTTCACGGGAATCAAAATTTAATAACCATCCCCATTGGCACAGAGAATTTATACCTCGATGGGAAATTTATATTATCAGGGAGATTAATATTTTGTGATTTTTTTAAATAAAAATTTCAATTTTAGGAAATATAATCATATTTTATCCCATACTTGATAAAATTAAAAAAATCAAATAATAAAATATGCATACACACACAAGGACATATATTTTAATTATGTAATATATAATAGTATAAATATTAATTATCATCCCTACTCATACCCGATTATCTATTTTTTTACTACCCACAAATCAAACACATTACACGTATTATTTATATTTAAATAAACGTGTTAGTGTGTATTTCTATCATTATCATGTGCCCAACTAAACAGTTTGTTTTGTAAACGTTCATATACTAGTAGATTATCATATTATAATCTATATTATAAAGCGAGACGGTGGCCGCTTGGTGCAAATGTGTCATAATTTTTTTTTTCTTTTTTACTTTTATAAATTTAGTTACACTACTATTTTATTCGTTTATTATCTTTCTATTTTGTTTTTCAAATTTTATAAAAATTTTATTTTATATTACATAATTTAGGCGTACCACACATGTGCTAGTCATTTATAATTACGCCTGCCTTAACTTTGATGATACGTTTAGATTGGGAGTAATAAAGGTGGGAATGGAATGACTCATTCTTATGAAATAAACAAAGTAGTGTTTGGTTGCGATGTGAATGGATTGAACCATTTTTATTCCTCCCAAATTTATGAATTTTATTTCTTGGGCGAGGGAGAGTGGAATAAATCATTCCAACTAAAAAGAAATGAATCATTCTACTCTTGATTCTATTCCTTCGATACAATCTAACCTGAGTGGAAAGTGACTCAAAGTTTGTGAAAGGGTTTGGAATAACCAAAGAAAAATCATACCATGGCCCAAGTTTTAATAAAAAAAACTCATGGTCCTCTTCTACATTGCTGATTATCAAATTCAGGGGCTGTAAAACACGGCCCATATCATTAAATGCTAATTATTATTATGAATACTTTTTATTTTTATTTTTCTAAAAGGAAAGAGTATAAGGTTGCACTCAGGCCCAATCCATTTGCAAAAAGTGTTTGGAGGTGGAATGCATTGTATCACACTAACGCGGGACCTACTTAATAGTTGTCATTTTAAAATTTTGCCTAAGGATTAACAAAATGATTATATATCATTAAATATAATATCAATTATCTATATTGTACTTGTATTAAAAGAATAAGTCTACTATCACATACTCACATGTATATTGACACGGCTCACCTGATTTGCTCTACAGGTGGGTCATGCCAATATGTATGTGAGTGTATGTGAGCGGTTGTATGTGATAGTAGACTTATTGATATTGAAAAAAGTGTTACTTATTGGATAAAAAATAATGAGAAACCAAAGTTATATTTAATACTTTGGGTAATATTACAAACTAAACAATTAATGTTTACTTGAAATTTTCAAATGACTAGTATGTGGATTGAGACTAGTATGTGGATTGACTGATGACCAAATCTCATTGGTCATAAATATATGAGATATTAAGTGTAAGACCCCAACTTTTATGAATAAAGATGAATTTTCTATAAATATCATTTTTGAATATTAAGGAGTGAATTTGATATAATATTATAGTTGTGGGTAATATTTATAAATTTTGTAAAATCAAAGTTGTTATATTATATTCGATTGGTCGAGGAATATTCGCTTTTAACAGGGAATATTCAATACGACCAAGACAATCATTGGTGGACCCCACAACGAAATTATTGTCGGATTGAGAAAATAACAAAATATCTTTTATAAAAATAACTACGAAAAGTTTTACCGTTAACTCATAAAGCACCCGGTGTTAAAAGATAAAGAATACACGCGTATTGCATAGAAGCACACCTTGTATTGATTATTGATGCTTACGTGAGAAGTCACTCGGTTTTATTCAATTATTATTACGAAGAATTGTTGCGTAAGATCTCACGTTATTCGATTCAATTATTTTGATATTTTATATATTATTAAATCAATAATTGAGACGATACATGTATTCATATTATTATTTGCAATATTGACGATGTCTGAAGTTCACAATGAGAGGTTTGGTCACCTAATTGTGCGCTAATAGGAGAAATCCTTATTGGAAAGCCTCCTTTTCTTTAAGCTACCGTCGTTAAATATTACGATATATAATAATGATGATAAATGTTGTTAAAAATATTGAGGTAATTTTTATGAAGTATTTGTTGTATTTATGGACCCCCCCATTTACCCATTTTTTAAAATAATCGGTAGGAAATTATTTAATATAATAAAGGTGGGCCCACTTGTGGGGGCCACATGTGGGGCCCATATGTGAAAAATTGAATTGTTGGGAGGTTGTTTTTCAAATGGGATGTCACGGGGAGAAAAGGGGAGGGGGAAAAAGTCGAGGAGTTATCATTATATTATATATATATATATATATATATATATTATATTTTTTTTGTTTTACTTAATAATGGCTTTGGAAATTCATGCGTCGAATATTGCATAAGACATCCGTGAGTTATAAAACTGTGCGTCCGTGATTTTCAAAAATCAAATAGTATCATTTCCATTCTCCTATAAATAGGATGCGTAGTTAGAATTGAAAATCACACCAGAATAAGAGAATTCTTCTTCTATAATCTTGAACGTATTTCTTTAGAGTTTTAGAAAACTTTGAGTGTAGAAAACAGTGAAAGTTTTCTTTAAGAATATCCCCGTTATACTAGTTGAAATACTCTTCTTTTCAAGGTAAGAGATGTTATTTTTGTTCAATATTCGCTTGAAATAATATTTTCTTCCATACTCTGTAATATGTAAGTAATATTATTTCGCTTTGATTTCAACTCTATACTCGCTTTTGTTAAAGTTTTGGCTTCTAAACTCCATGAAATTAGTAGAATATCCTTGATATTTAAGGCTTCATCCAAAGATCTTTCATGAAAATATTATTCGAACATTCTTGATAAGTTTTAACTTTTACATGCTTGAGTACTATTCACTTGGATTACTATTCTCAAGTACTATTCACAGTACTTATTCAACGGGTACTATTCATGATAAAATTGATTCGTTTTCATTCAAATTATTTTTGGTACAATATTATTCTTGAATTTTACTCCACAAAGCAATGATCATATCGATAATTTGGACGTTATTGATTTCTGGATAAATTAAATTATAAATCTTTAAAAATTTATCCTTGAACTTTTTTTTATTGAATTCTTATATCATTGTCATCATCCTCATGTTTATATTATGTTGAAAGTCATTTGTGGCCTTTAGTGCATAGACAGACTTGGTATGATTATATATGACCAGGGATTATTCGGTATAATCATGACCATAATGTTACAAATGATGTGATAAAAGTCCTCATTGGCCCGTAGTGCATTGATAGACAGTTGTTGACATGATCAAGACAATTGATGAAAACACGAATATCATTCGCCCGTAGTGCATGGATAATTTGTGGTCGTGATACTAATGAATATCCTTGGCCGTAGTGCAGGGATGATGTGGATTATTTCTTAAACTGAGTCTCAGCGATAAAAGTGATGAAAAACCTTTTAAATCATAGAAGATAGTAGATTTTATTATCCACTTGACACTTCTAATGGATTGATTGTTCCGCTGCAGTTAAACTTGATATTTATTATATTTTATCAGTTTAACACTGTTGAAGGCTAATGATAATTTATTCTGCATTATCTTAGTCATAATATTTCTTACTGAGCTAGTTGAGCTCACCCTTTTGCTTTCATTGTTCTTTTCAGAAAATGAGAACGTACGTAGCAGGGACTAATCGGGGAACGGAGTGACGGTCCAGATGTTTGCATTAGTAGTCCTAACTATTCTATAAAATAGTGTGATAATAAATGTATTGAGGACTCCCTTTGAGTTTGAGAACTGTCTAGAAGACAATATTCGTATTAAAACTCACAGTTTATGTTTTGTCGTATTTTACACGACAGTTGTATTATTAAGTTGTATTTAAATTTTGTACCATGTATTTGGCGACTCAAGAATGGGTGATGTATACCTATTTTGGGGGCGTCACATTAAGTAAATGCATAGGTACATGTTAGAGAACGATGTACTGGACAGACCCACCACGAGAGTTCTATGTGGAACAGTATGCAAAGTGTCATTAACGATTCTCATAGTGACAATGATGTAATGGTCCTCCGACCTGAAATCACTATATTACTACACGAGAATTTATGTACTTTGATATCATTAAATGTCACATTTAATAGGGTGGACTATAAACATGATTATTGGGTACATCATGAATCGTGTGAGGAATATGAGTGATCTAAATGGAATTTATCCCTCCTATATATTAGAGGTGATATCCATAGGCCTCTTGATTGAGTAGGACTATGAAATGCATGGACATGCTCAAATAAGGATTTGTTTCATATAGTCTACTCATTGATCAAGAAAATACAGATTAAATTATGAAGAGTATGACACATTCCATGACTCGAGTTTAATCTAGGATGTCAAGGTTAAAAGGATTAAATTACATTGAAACATTGGTCACGAAAAGGTTGCATCGAATCTTCGATCTTATTATTACTTGGGTAGCAGTGATGCATTACTAGATGCAAGCACTTCATTTATAATTTTATAATATAATTTTAAAATTATTGCCAACGTAATAATAATCTATAGGTCACACACATGAACGTAATTAAAAGAGAATTAATTTAAATTGTAAAGATTTAAATATGTCAATATGATTGATAGTATTTAAATTACGAATTTAAATTAAAAGGATAATTTATATATAGGTATATTAATTCAAATTTTATTAAATTAGGTTTTGATTAATTCCTTTTAATCGTTATATATATATGATATGTAGCAACCATTTAGGTATTATTCATTAACTAAAATCCTAGCCTCTCTTGAGAGAGACTAGAGAAACGATTCCAAAAATCCTCATCCTTGGTGGCTAGTACCGCAGCCTTTTCTTTGCAGATCGTATTTACGGTTATTTGGGCGTTCGTGTGGATACTGTAGAGGCGCAGTTCGTTTGGATTGCGTTAGAGATTCGATCGTATCAATTCCAGCTTCAATAATCGGTATAAATTTCTAACCACTGAATTAATATGATTTTCGCATGGATCCTGTTTAGGGTTTTGAAATTGCTTTAAATTGTTCTATTTCCGCTGCGTTTTATGTGTCGAAACCCTACAGTATATTAACGTCATCCCATATACATATGACATATATTGAGTTTATATATGTGTTTTGAGTATAACATTAAATATATATGAAGTCGTCTTTTTAATTATATATATGTGAACATAAAAAAAAGGCTGAACAAAATAATTTAATAGATAGACATTGTTAAATCATACATTTATTATATTTATATATAAGGGTAATAAAGTAATAGTGTAATTTAAAAATAAAATTATTTTCCTTCCCATTCCTTCCTTCATTCTAAACTCACAAACAAGGAAAATATAATAATTATGCTATCACTTCCTTCCTTTTCTAAAACTCACAAACATGACAAGAGAAAATTATAATATCTTTCCATCCCTTCTCTCCAAACTCACAAACACATCATAAGGGACGGAGGGAGTATTGATACGAAAGAACTATAATAAAAATAATCACAAATGTGTGAAAATATTAGTTACTTTTTTAATATAATTTTCTTCATATACAAATTAAAGAGCGAGAGAGTCTAAAATAAATAAGAACATCAGATTGATGACGATATTTTTAAGATAGGGCACATGTGGATAAATTTTGAACTTTGAATTGAAATAGTAAAGACATGTGGATAAATTTTTACCCTTTTATAAGAAACTAGTTGATAGCCCGTGCAACGCACGAGCTAGTTTGAATAATGGATTGACTAACTTAAACTTAAATATATCTAACAAAAAAATACATTCGTTAAAGTATAAGAACATCCTCTCAGTCTTATTTCATCAAAAAGTTGAAATGCCAAACTCGTTCTAGGTAGCCTATATTTAGTACCCTCTTTGAGTGTAGCTGCAACAAACAAAAAGTTATTTAGGGATCCGTTGTAACAAAGAGTATTCAAATTATTTAAGAGGTGTACAATTATGTCCTTACCAAAATTTGATTTTTGTAAATTAATCTTATTACGTGTCCTACTCTCTGTGGCAACACCTGTAACCAAAGCGTTATCATCACACAATTTGTTGTTGCAAAATATGAGATGTGCTAAAAATAAAAAATAGTAACTGAACTAAATAATAATTTACACCAAACCTAAACAACCACAAAACGGATAAAAATTCATTGCCCAATATTCTGCAATAGCAACCACCTCAGACAAACTGTGACTTTGTTAATGTCATGGATCAATTTATTTGATTCATTTTGTAATCCAGGACCTAGGCTACATCTAATAACTATAAGCTTATTATCAGGCTTTTGAAAATCTATCAAACATAAACCACCACAAAACGGATAATAAATTCATTGTCCCACAAAATGAAGAATGTTCTATCTTTTCAAACTCCAAACAAAAGCAACTCGATTATTCATCAGTAAAGGGCAACACAAACTCACAAAGTAAGCATGAAACATCGGTATAAGTAGGAATGCGCTTAAATTGAAACACAAATGCTCAACATCAAAGTCACAATCAACAAATTTAAACAATCCAAACACCAATTATATATGTACACATATAAGAACTAAAATTATATATGAATGCTTACCTCTCTAGCAGTAATAATAGCCTTGATATCTTTGACCGTAAAAGAACAAAACAAGACCAAAATTAGTTACAAACCCAAAACCCAACCAAACATGACATTTTGTTATTTATACTATTGTGAAAAAGGATTCTTATAGTAAAACAAAAATATTAACAAATGAGACTTTTTGCAATAGAAAAAGTATAAAGAACACAACAGAGGGTTAACAAACCAAGATATCTGCATACTGAATGATGGTTCTTTACCTATGAGAAAAGCAACTGAAACAATATAAAAGGCTATCTTCTACAAATCAAATATGCAAAGAAAAAAATAAAAATAATAAGCATAAAAATTTCTTTGCATCATATAATCCAACAGACCCTAAGCATTGAATTTCAAAGTGCATTCATTAAGCCCCTAGAACTTGCTCAATTAGATAAACCATTAGTGTCTACAAACACCCCATGGCAACATTTATAAATGACCTATATACTTTTAGATTCTTTTTGATAAAAATGCTCATTTTACATATAAATGAAAAACATGAGAAAACAAAAAATTAGGAAAATTGACCTTAAAAGAGCTGTGATTAAGCTGAATAGCTCTACGACAGTCCTCAACTTTGGTCCAATCACTACAAAACAAAGGCAACAAAAAATTAAAGGAAATAAATAGTCAATGAACTCGAACAAAAAAATTAGAAAAATTAACCTTAAAAGAGTTGTGATCAAGCTGGATAGCTCTACGACAGTCCTCCTCAACTTTGGTCCAATCACTACAAAACAAAGGCAACAAAAAATTAAAAGAAATAAATGATCAATGAACTCGAACATCACAAATTTCAGTCTTTCAGTATCCCAAGGGAAAAATAATCAGAAATGAAAAAGCAAAACCATAAAGGGTATGCGACCGTACATACTTCCTCTTGCGATGGAATAGAGCTCGGTTAGTCCAATATACAGGAACATTAGGGCACAACGTAATAGCCTGAAAACCCCCAAATAAAATATATAAAAACGAATGAGAATAAAGCATAACGTTTCTGACACGGAAGAGTATACACATAACAGATAAATAAGAGAAAAAGGAAAAGGTACCTCCCAACACACTAAACAATATCAAGCACAAAAGTAACTAATTTCAAATTAAGGTTTTCTAACCACTGAATTAATATGCTTTTCGCATGGATCCTGTTTAGGGTTTTGAAATTGCTTTAAATTGTTCTATTTCCGCTGCGTTTTATGTGTCGAAACCCTACAGTATATTAACGTCATCCCATATACATATGACATATATTGAGTTTATATATGTGTTTTGAGTATAAAATTAAATATATATGAAGTCGTCTTTTTAATTATATATATGTGAACATTAAAAAAAAGCTGAACAAAATAATTTAATAGATAGACATTGTTAAATCATACATTTATTATATTTATATATAAGGGTAATAAAGTAATAGTGTAATTTAAAAATAAAATTATTTTCCCTTCCCATTCCTTCCTTCATTCTAAACTCACAAACAAGGAAAATATAATAATTATGCTATCACTTCCCTTCCTTTCTAAAACTCACAAACATGACAAGAGAAAATTATAATATCTTTCCATCCCTTCTCTCCAAACTCACAAACACATCCTAAGGGACGGAGGGAGTATTGATACGAAAGAACTATAATAAAAATAATCACAAATGTGTGAAAATATTAGTTACTTTTTTAATATAATTTTCTTCATATACAAATTAAAGAGCGAGAGAGTCTAAAATAAATAAGAACATCAGATTGATGATGATATTTTTAAGATAGGGCACATGTGGATAAATTTTGAACTTTGAATTGAAATAGTAAAGACATGTGGATAAATTTTTACCCTTTTATAAGAAACTAGTTGATAGCCCGTGCAACGCACGAGCTAGTTTGAATAATGGATTGACTAACTTAAACTTAAATATATCTAACAAAAAAATACATTCGTTAAAGTATAAGAACATCCTCTCAGTCTTATTTCATCAAAAAGTTGAAATGCCAAACTCGTTCTAGGTAGCCTATATTTAGTACCCTCTTTGAGTGTAATGCGCAACAAACAAAAGTTATTTAGGGATCCGTTGTAACAAAGAGTATTCAAATTATTTAAGAGGTGTACAATTATGTCCTTACCAAAATTTGATTTTGTAAATTAATCTTATTACGTGTCCTACTCTCTCGTGGCAACACACCTAACTAAAAGCGTTATCATCACACAATTTGTTGTCAGCGAAATATGAGATGTGCTAAAAATAAAAAAATAATAATGGCCGAACTAAATAATAATTTACACCAAACCTAAACAACCACAAAACGGATAAAAATTCATTTGCTAATTCTCGCAATAAGCAACCACCTCGCATAAATCATGACTTTGTTAATGTCATGGATCAATTTATTTGATTCATTTTGTAATCCAGGACCTAGGCTACATCTAATAACTATAAGCTTATTATCAGGCTTTTGAAAATCTATCAAACATAAACCACCACAAAACGGATAATAAATTCATTGTCCCACAAAATGAAGAATGTTCTATCTTTTCAAACTCCAAACAAAAGCAACTCGATTATTCATCAGTAAAGGGCAACACAAACTCACAAAGTAAGCATGAAACATCAGGCGCAAGTAGGAATGCAGTTAAAATTGAAACACAAATGCTCAACATCAAAGTCACAATCAACAAATTTAAACAATCCAAACACCAATTATATATGTACACATATAAGAACTAAAATTATATATGAATGCTTACCTCTCCAGCAGTAATAATAGCCTTGATATGCTGCCCAACCCAGAAAGAACAAAACAGTACCAAAATTAGTTACAAACCCAAAACCCAACCAAACATGACATTTTGTTATTTATACTATTGTGAAAAAAGGATTCTTATAGTAAAACAAAAATATTAACAAATGAGACTTTTTGCAACAGAAAAAGTATAAAGAACACAACAGAGGGTTAACAAACCAAGATATCTGCATACTGAATGATGGTTCTTTACCTATGAGAAAAGCAACTGAAACAATATAAAAGGCTATCTTCTACAAATCAAATATGCAGCAAAAAAAATAAAAAATAATAAGCATAAAAATTTGCTGCATCATATAATCCAAAGACCTGGAAGCATTGAATTTCAAAGTGCATTCATTAAGCCCCTAGAACTTGCTCAATTAGATAAACCATTAGTGTCTACAAACACCCCATGGCAACATTTATAAATGACCTATATACTTTTAGATTCTTTTTGATAAAAATGCTCATTTTACATATAAATGAAAAACATGAGAAAACAAAAAATTAGGAAAATTGACCTTAAAAGAGCTGTGATTAATTTGAATAGCTCTACTGACAGATCCTCGACTTTGGTCCAATCACTACAAAACAAAGGCAACAAAAAATTAAAGGAAATAAATAGTCAATGAACTCGAACAAAAAAATTAAAAAATTAACCTTAAAAGAGCTGTGATCAAGCTGGATAGCTCTACGACAGTCCTCCTCAACTTTGGTCCAATCACTACAAAACAAAGGCAACAAAAATTAAAGGAAATAAATGATCAATGAACTCAAACATCACAAATTTCGGTCTTTCAAGATCCCAAGGAAAAATAATCGAAATGAAAAAAGCAAAACCATAAAGGGTATGCGATCGTACATACTTCCGCTGCGATGGAATAGAAACTCAGTTAGTCCAATATACAGAGGAACATTAGGGCACAAATGTAATAGCCCTGAAACCCCCAAATAAAATATATAAAAACGAATGAGAATAAAGCATAACGTTTCTGACACGGAAGATTATACACATAACAGATAAATAAGAGAAAAAGGAAAAGGTACCTCCCAACACACTAAACAATATCAAGCACAAAAGTAACTAATTTCAAATTAAGGGTTCTAACAAAAGAGGCTAGAATTTAACAAAAACCCAAAAAAATAATACAAAAAGACCTGCAAATAAGATAGTTGGGCTTCAAGAAAGTCGAATGCATCACGAATATTTTAAAGAGATGATTCGTCTTCATTTTCATGGAAGCCAAACTTCATTGCCCGTTGAGACATCATCGCATGCATGGGTCGAGAAGCAACCTGGGAGGTGGAGGAGTATGAGGAAGAAGAAGGGCCGCTGAGGGGAACAGGTATATAGAAATAGAAGTGAAATAGGGGTGAGGGGTAGTGAAGAAGAAGAAGAGGAAGAGGAAGAGGAAGAGGAAGAGGAAGAGGAAGAGGAGGAAGAATTGGGAATTAGAGAGGAACGGTTTTGTGGATTGAAGAGGCTCGATTACAATTTAGCTTAGCGTGAGATTTTTCCAATTGAGCGAGTTAACTCCAAATTGATTTCAAATTGAGTGAGTTGACTCACCCAATTATGTAATTTAAAGGATCGGCTGTGATGCCTTTATATATAAGGTATTGATTGATATTTTTAAATAATTTTTGATATTTCCACAACATTCTATAGCGATATGTGAAAATATTATTTTTCCCTCCATCTAAGATAAAAAAAATTCATTGACTTTTATGATCAAATTAACCATTTTTCAAATTAATATATCTTAATATATTTTTTATATATTCAAAAAAAACTTATAAACATTATAAAATACATACAATTTAGTACTTATCTCAGACATGTTTGCTTTTTGAAAATCTAAATATATATGCTTAATTATTAATTTCAAAAATAATCAATTTAACCACGTAAATAATAAAATTATAAAAAGTAAAATAAAATTATAAGTTATTTAACACTTTTATTAGTTACTCTATTCTTAGTAACACTTTTAAAGTTAGTTTAGAGATCGGCAATCTATAATGTCATTGTATGCGAAAATTTATTCATATAATTAAATAATGCAATAAATTAATACACATAGTTTTAAGGGTGTAAATGAGTTGAATCGAGTCGAATATTGAGTTGCTCAGATTTGATTTAAAAAATTTATCGAATATAAAATAAGGTTTGATTGAGGCTCGTTTAGCTATCGAGTCGAGCACGATCTCAAATCGAGCCCGAACAAATATGATCCAAGTATCAATAGAAAATTATAATTTGAGAAGGTTCAAGTAATTTATCGAACTTTAAAATTGCTCATGTTAACGCCAAGATCTTTCTCCACGTCCCAATTGTGACGCCCCTAAAATTAGGTATACGTCACCCATCTTGGGTCGCCACTTACATGGTACATAAATTCAAATACAAACTTAATTATACATCTGTCGTGTAACATACGACAATACATAAACTGAGAGTTCTAATAGAATATTGTCATTTAGACAATATCCATACTCAAGGAGTCCTCATTACAATTATTATCACACTATTTCACGTAATAGTGAGGACTACTAATGCTATCTTCAGACCATCACTCGCTTCCCCAACTCGTCCCAAATATATTCTCATTTCACAGAGAACAAAGAAGAAAGAAAGGTTGAGCTCAACTAGCCCAAGAAGAAATATTATGACTAAGATAATGCGTAATAAATTATCATTAACCTTCAACAATGTTAAACCGATAAAATACAATGAGACAACCAGTTTAATCATAGCTGAATATGCAATCCATTAAAAGAGTCAAGTAGAAAATAAAGTCTACTATCTTTTAGGTTTTAAAAGGTTTTCATCAATTTTTATCACTAAGACTCGCTTTAATGAATAAACCACAATATCTATTCATCCTCGCATCACTACCAAGGATTTTCATCAAATTATCAATGGTCATGACTATACCGAATCACCCCTCGGTCATAATCATACCAAAAATCATCCATCAATTGCATTATTACAGCCACCGAGGACTTTTATCACATCATTTATAACAAACCATGATTATACCGAATGATCCCTGGTCATAATCATACTAAGTTCATCTATGCACGTAAGCCAAAGATAACATAATATAACATGAGGATGATGACAATGACATAATAATTCAATAAAACAAGTTCACGAATTAATTTATTCAGAACTAATAACGTCCAAATGTCAACACGATCTTCGCTTTGTAGAGTAAAATTCAAGAATGATCGTAAGAATATTTCCATGAAAAGATATCGATGAAACGCAAATATCAAAGATATTCTACTAATTTCATGGAGTATAAAGTCAAAGTTTTAACCAATCGGGTATAATAAAGAATGGAATAACAAAAGAAATCACCACGCATGCGGATTGCAGATAAACAAAGTTATTCCAATGTAATAATAATAACTAAAATCAAATCGTGTGAAACTCACACCGGCGGTGATGATCCAACCAGTAATAATAAATGTTTGAATAATAAACAATGGAACCAGTGTCCCGTAAAACACACGCATGTGATATTCCAAATGTAATAATAAATGCGAATAATAAACAATGGAACCAGTGTCCTGTAAAACACACAATGCATGTGATATTCCAAATGTAATAATAAAGAATGGAATAATGTAAGAAGATCACCAAGTATAGGGGATTCACAGATACAAAGTTATTCCAATGTAATAAATAAGAATGGAATAACATAAGGATTTCACCAAGTATAGGGTATCTTTGCATATACAAAAGTTATGTATAGGGTATACCACTTTTACAAAAGTTATTCCAATGTAATAATAATGAATGGAATAATGTAAGTTCTCTTCATGAATAAGAAAGAATAACACTTTACGTAGTACAACAAATAATACCCTCACCGTAAAAAGACACCGGATATCAAAATAAATGAAGTACCGTATACTCTTCTTTTTTCTCTCTATAGATTTTCTCTATAGCTTCTCTCTATAATTTCTCTCTCAGAGTTTCAAAGAATTCGTAAGAAAATAATGAAGGAATGAGCTTCTATTTATAGGAAAATAGAATGCATAGTAATTAATCCATGAACTATCCCAGATTAATTTACTTTAATCTGACGATCCATATTTAAAGCAAAATCTTTTAAATAAAATATCATATATTCTATTTATATAAAAATATTTTACTATGCAAACACTATGCAACACTACGCAAAACACTATGCAAAACACTACGCAATACTATGCATAATAAAATATAATATATTCTATTTATGTAATAACTTTAATAAAGTATTCTCGCTTTTATATAAAAGATGTTTCGCTTTTATTACGTTAATAATACAAATAAAACAAAACGTCATTATCGCTATAATAATTCATATTATTAATCGACAATAATGGAATCAAACCGAATGACTTCTCACATAAGCATCAATAATCAATACCGGTGTAAGTACTACTGCAACCACACGACATCGCATTTTTTACTACCGAAAGTAGTTCAATAAGATCAACGGTGAAAACTTCCGCCGTTATTTCAATAAAATATTTTTGTCGTTTCTCAATCCAATCCGATAATAATTGCATTAGGGGTCCACCAATGATTGAGCCGCTATCAGTATTTAATATTCCCGCTAAACCGAATATTCCCCACCAATCGAATATAACATAACCACTGTGATACTTTGCAAAATTTATAAATACTACCCACAACTATAATATTATCTCAAATTCACACCATAATATTAAAAATTATTTCACAAAATTTAAATCTTTATTGATAAAATCTGGGGGTCTCATAATCTCCCTCCTTATGGAATTTCTCATCTCGAAATTAGGTGCGATACTGATATGATAAAGAGGTGAGGATACCTTGAATACCTTTATCGTTAAAAATATTAAATTCATCTTCGCAATCCCGCCAAAGATATTCATTAACAACTCATCTTTGCACTACAGCCAAAGATATACAACTCAGAAACCAATAATCTTTGAGACGCAGCTTTAATAAGATCACGACCACGAATTATCCATGCACCATCGCCAAGGATATTCGTGTTTTTCAATAATACCATGATGATTATACCAAATAATCCTTGTCATAATCATACCAAGTCTATCAATGCATTACGACGACCAAAGATGACTTTTTACCACATCCATGAATTAATATTTCATTGGCGAGACTCACTTTCAATAATTAATTCATATCATCGAATCATCCCCGCACTACGTGCCAAGGATATTCATTAAGATATCACGACCACGAATTATCCATGCACTACTACCAAAGATAATCGTATATTCATTAAGATCACGACCACGAATTATCCATGACTACTACCAAAGATAATCGTATATTCATTAAGATCACGACCACAAATTATCCATGCACTACTACCAAAGATAATCGTATTCATTAGTATCACGACCACAAATTATCCATGCACTACTACCAAAGATAATCGTGTATTCATTAAGATCAATACGACCACAAATTATCCATGCACTACTACCAAAGATAATCGTGTATTCATTAGTATCACGACCACAAATTATCCATGCACTACTACCAAAGATAATCGTGTATTCATTAGTATCACGACCACAAATTATCCATGCACTACACGGCAAAAGATAATCGTGTTTTTAATTACGGTTATGATTATACCAAACAATCCTCATTCATAATCATACCAAGTCCATCTACGCACCACAAAGCCACGTATGACTTTCAACATAATATAAGCATGAGGATAATGATATAAAGAATCAATCAAATGAGATAAAGGATAAATATTAAACATTTATAATATAATTTATCCAGATTCAAGAATATCCCCATGTTATCAATCACTTAATAATCTCATAATCTAATATCATTAATATTATAACAATATTTTAATCACTTCTTAAATTTATAAATAATTTATCTCAATTGTTTACGCTTTACCATATAATGCATTTAATCATTCAAAATGCCATACTCATAAGATATCATCACCAATTATCAAATCCTCATCAAAAAAATATGCATATACTCTATATAGATTCTCTAGCCATAAAATCTTATTTTCAACTTTGTTACTTCACATAACATATTTAACTCATATGTTCAGAATTAAACTATTTTCATGAAAAATACCAAATTAGTCAAAAAATATTTTTTTTTCGGGATTTAGCATAATATAGTCCCATAATGAAAATATATTTTTCTCGAATTTTTAAAATTCATTTACTATTTTTCAAAAATCAATTTCTAATTAATTCCTTAAGAAATTAGCTACCTCAAGTTTAACTCCAAAATTCCCAAATCTTGGCAGGACCTTACACATGTTAACGTGAGCTTCTAGTTTAAATTTCATGGTCATCTGAGTTATAGAACTCCTAAGTTATAAGCGTTTTTCGGAAAAACCTAAATATTGAAATAGTCATAACTTGCTCATTTTAAGTCGAATGAGCTCATTTTTGGACAGGAGATACTTTATACCATATACCTTCATGTCCCAAAAGGCCAAAAATTTTCTCATAATTTAAGTGGCCGAAACAGCCCTTCTAAAATCATGGCAGCAAATTTTTCGATTTTTGCAGCTTTGCACCCTTTGCTAAAATCAGTCCACACAAAAATCTACAACACCTTTTCCAGTAATTCCACTTGGATTAGTTAGGTAACTCATAGATCTAACTCTAGGACTTGACCACATTCAAAAATTCAAAATATAATAGAAGATATGGTCAATTGAATTTCATGTTATGTTTTTCACCAAAATCGATTTTCAACTCTTTGTGATTTCTAAGAAACTTTCATGTTTTCACATAATAACCAACATAACTCATCATAACACTTACTAATACTTCATATACCCATGATTTTCATTAGTCCAATGCTTTTATTATGACTTTCATCATAATCCTCGTAAAATGCATCTTTTTTAGTCAAGAAATATTTGAGGGTTTAAGAAATGGGTTTTATCTTTGAGGTCGGGTCAATACAAAATTCAATTTCACGCCTAAGTAGGCTAGAAATCTTCAAGAATACGCCAAGAAATTTATTAATGATAGAAATATCATTCAAAATCGCTACTCTTATCCAAGACATGGATAAGACGTTACATTGATACCAACTCGTGACTTCTATCCTTTAACCTAGATAAGACCTCACAATGATACCTATCAACTTGTCATCGTCATTCACGACGTCGCCTACGTAAAGTCCGGCTTTCGGCATTCCACACAAGAAAGTCAACAACGAAAGGATCGGGGCTCTTTACTTATGGCTTGATATGACAATAATTGACTTTAGTAGTTGGTTACTTGAATTCGCATAACAAAGTTGGTTATGAATATAAAAGCTAACAACCTTACGAAAAGCATGATGAGTAGTTAACCAATTGATTCCTAAAATCACATCAAAGACAAGTATTTTCAAAAAGATAAGATCGACAGGTAACGTGAAAGTGTTTATTTGAATCAAACAAGATTTAAAAATAGTAGCAGAACGAAGGCTCCTACTAACGAAGTTTCAACCAATAAGTCAAAGTCTAACTTCTCCTGAGTCAAATTTAAACGCTGAACGCAAAGCAAGAGAGATAAAATAATGGGTAGAACCGGTATCTTATAAGGTATAGACTTCAAGAATTTATAATTAACTAACCTGCTGCTAACTTCGTTCGGTTTACTTCCTTTTTTGAGAAGTCATGAAAATGCACTTCCTAAAACCAACGACTTTGTTTTGTCCATATCCACCTTTGGTGCCACCGTCCCCACCTAGACTTGACTTTGGTGTACAAACAAAATTGAGCTAAATGACCTTCTTTCTTGCAATTTCCACTTCTATTATCTTTGCCATGATTACACCGTCAAGTGGTTACCATTCTTAGCATGATAATTTCCCCGATGGTTATCATTATTCGATAAATTGCCACCACCAATAGATGATTATTATCGTGTTGTTGGTCGTTACCTTTTGTTTGAGCCGAATCAACACTCTCATGTGCTTCATTGCTTATCTCAAAGATTTTCGGATGTCATTCTCAAACACTATCACAAAAACAAGGTTTAATTAACATATCACATATTATCCCTATACTCTAATCGACCAATTAAATACCAAATAAACTTAGTAGGTCATACTTGCGAAGGAATTCCCTATCTCCCCCTCCTAGTTCTAGTCTCACGCCTTAGCCAGGGATCATATCCTAAAGCTCGATACCAACCGCGACGCCCCAAAATTAGGTATACGTCCACCCATCTCTGGGTCGCCACTTACACGGTACATAAATTCAAATACAAACTTAATTATACATCCGGCAGCAGGTAACATACGATAATACATAAACCGAGAGTTCTAATAGAATATTGTCATTTAGACAATATCCATACTCAAGGAGTCCTCATTACAATTATTATCACACTATTTCACGTAATAGTGAGGACTACTAATGCTATCTTCAGACCATCACTCGCTTTTCCCGAACTCGTCCCCAAATTATATTCTCATTTCCGAAGAGAATAAAGTGAAAGAAAGGGTGAGCTCAACTAGCCCAAGAAGAAATATTATGACTAAGATAATGCGTAATAAATTATCATTAGCCTTCAACAATGTTAAACCGATAAAATACAATAGACAACCAGTTTAACTCACAAATGAATATGCAATCCATTAAAAGAGTCAAATAGAAAATAAAGTCTACTATCTTTTAGGTTTTAAAAGGTTTTCATCAATTTTATCACTAAGACTCAGCTTTAATGAATAAACCACAATATCTATTCATCCCTCGTACTACACTGGCCAAGGATTTTCATCAAATTATCAATGGTCATGACTATACCGAATCACCCCGGTCATAATCATACTAAAACCATCCATCATCGCATTATTAAAGTGCCACCGAGGACTTTTATCACATCATTTATAACAAACCATGATTATACCGAATGATCCTCGTCATAATCATACTAAGTTCATCTACGCACGTAAGCCAAAGATAACATAATATAACATGAGGATGATGACAATGACATAATAATTCAATAAAACAAGTTCACGAATTAATTTATTCAGAACTAATAACGCCCAAATCACAACACGATATCGCTTTGTAGAGTAAAATTCAAGAATGATCGTAAGAATATTTCCATGAAAAGATATCGATGAAACGCAAATATCAAAGATATTCTACTAATTTCATGGAGTATAGAAGTCAAAGTTTTAACCAACCGGGTATAATAAAGAATGGAATAACAAAAGAAATCACCACGCATGCGATTGCAGATGTATAAAGTTATTCCAATGTAATAATAATAATCTAAATCAAAGTCGTGAAACTCACACCGGCTGATGATCCAATGTAATAATAAATGTTTGAATAATAAAAACAATGGAACCAGTCCCAGTGTAAAACACACGCATGTGATATTCCAATGTAATAATAAATGCGAATAATAAACAATGGAACCAGTCCCGTAAAACACACGCATGTGATATTCCAATGTAATAATAAAGAATGGAATAATGTAAGAAGATCACCAAGTATAGGGGATTATTCATGATATAAAGTTATTCCAATGTAATAAATAAGAATGGAATAATATAAGGATTTCACCCAAGATAGGTACGCCAGATACAAAGTTATGTATAGGGTATGCCACTTTTACAAAAGTTATTCCAATGTAATAATAATGAATGGAATAATGTGTTCTCTTCATGAATAAGAAAGAATAACACCCTTTACGCACAACAAATAATATCCCTTACCGTAAAAGACACCGGATATCAAAGTAAAGAAGTACCGTAATACTCTTCTTCTTTCTCTCTATAGATTTTCTCTATAGCTTCTCTCTATAATTTCTCTCTCTAGAGTTTCAAAGAATTCGTAAGAAAATAATGAAGGAATGAGCTTCTATTTATAGAAAAATAGAATGCATAGTAATTAATCCATGAACTATCTGTATTGATTTACTTTTAATCGACTATCCATATTTAAAGCAAAATCTTTTAAATAAAATATCATATATTCTATTTATATAAAAACATTTTACTATGCAAACACTATGCAACACTATGCAAAACACTATGCAAAACACTACGCAACACTACGTATAATAAAATATAATATATTCTATTTATGTAATAACTTTAATAAAGTATTCTGCTTTATATAAAAGATGTTTCGCTTTTATTACGCTTAATAATACAAATAAAACAAAACATCATTATCGCTATAATAATTCATATTATTAATCGACAATAATTGAATCAAACCGAAAGTGACTTCTCACATAAGCATCAATAATCAATCAATACCGTGCTACTACGCAACTTTCTTGTTCTGGTGAAGATATTGCTTGAAAATCGATCATCTTTTTGCCTGCGGTGAAGATATTCCTTAATATCACACGACATCGTATTTTTACTACCGAGTAGTTCAACAAAGATCAACCAGAAAACTTCCGCCGTTATTTCAATAAAATATTTTTGTCGCTTTCAATCCGGCTAATAATTTCATTTAGGGTCCACCAATGATTGAGCCGTTGCATAATATTTCCTCTAAAACCTAATATTCCCCACCAATCGAATATAACATAACCACTTGCATACTTTGCAAAATTTATAAATACTACCCACAACTATAATATTATCTCAAATTCACACCATAATATTAAAAATTATTTCGATAAAATTTAAATCTTTATTGATAAAATCTGGGGTCTCACACCAATCACCAAGACGCGTCCGATATCCTGCACAGTTCAACAAGTCAACACCAAAACTCTTGGCTTGACCGTCTTGGGATATTCCGGCCTTAGTTAGAGTCGATGTCGGCGATCACAAGGTTAACAATGGAGGGAAAATAATATCTAATGCCTGAGAGAGAATAATAATATGATTGTGTGTGTAATGTTTTGTTACTTACCCTCTTTTGTAATCCTAGCCCCAAACATACTCCAATCCCAGTTTACCGTGCCACCCATCACCTCCTGACACCTTTTCCCCACTCCCGGTCATTTCAGCCGAAAGTATGTAGCCTACTTCCTCACCTACTACCACTCTTTGCCACCGCCGGAAATCTGAGTCCCATCCTCATTAATGCCATGCAGAAAGGTTGCAGACTTAGTGTGACGCCCCCAAAATTAGGTATACGTCACCCATCTTGGGTCGCCACTTACATGGTACATAAATTCAAATACAACCTACTAACATAACTGTCGTGTACAATACGACATAAACTGTGAGTTTGAATACAAATATTGTCTACTAGATATTATACAAACTCAAAAGGAGTCCTCATTACAACTATTATCACACTATTTCACAGAATAGTGAAAACTACTAATGCTATTCTCTGGACCATTACTCCGCTCCCCGAGGCTACGTCCCAATATGTTCTCATTTCTTGAAGAGAATAAAGTGAAAGAAAGGGTGAGCTCAACTAGCCCAAAGAAGAAATATTATGACTAAGATAATGCGTAATAAATTATCAATAGTCTTCAACAATGTTAAACCGATAAAATACAATATACAACCAGTTTAATCTGCGCTGAATATCGAATCCATTAAAAGAGTCAAGTAGAAATAAAATCTACTATCTTTTAGGTTTTAAAAGGTTTTCATAAATTTTTATCATTAAGACTCGGTTTAATGAATAAACCACAATATCTAATCATCCCCGTACTACACTTGGCCAAGGATTTTCATCAAATTATCAATGGTCATGAATATACCCGAATCACCCCGGTCATAATCATACCAAAAACTATCCACCATTGCGAAGCCAATTGAGGACTTTTGTCACATCATTTATATCAAGCCATGATTATACCGAATGAACACCTTTCATAATCATACTAAGTTCATCTATGCACGTAAGCCAAATATAACTTTCAACATAATATAAACATGAGGATGATGACAATGATATAAGAATTCAATAAAACAAGTTCAAGAATTAATTTATCTAGGAATTATTAACGTCCCAAATTGTCAACAAGATACTTGCTTTTATAGAGTAAAATTCAAGAATGATCGGGAAGAATATTTCCATGAAAGATCTTTGGATGAAGCCTTGAAATATCAAGGATATTCCACTAATTTCATGGAGTATAGAAGTCAAAGATTTAACCAACCGGGTATAATAAAGAATGGAATAACAAAGAAATCACCACGACACGCAGATTGCGATGTATGTGTTATTCCAATGTAATAATAATAACGGAACTAGGTCGTGTGAAATTCACACCGCAAGTGATGATCCAACGTAATAATAAATGTTTGTATAATAAACAATGGAACCGAGTCCCAGTGTAAAACACACAAACGGATATTCCAACGTAATAATAAATGCAGAATAATAAACAATGGAACTGTGTCCGGTGTAAACACACGCACAGGATATTCCAATGTAATAATAAAGAATGGAATAATGTAAGAAGATCACCAAGTATAGGGGATTCACGTATACAAAGTTATTCCAACGAATAAATAAGAATGGAATAATATAAGGATTTCACCCAAAGATATAGGGTATCTGATATCTGAGTTATGTATAGGGTATGCCACTTTTACGGAAAGTTATTCCAATGTAATAATAATGAATGGAATAATGAAGTTCTCTTCATGAATAAGAAAAGAATAACACCCTTACGAGTACAACAAATAATATCCCTTTACCGTAAAAAGACACTTTGGATATCAAAGTAGTGAAGTACCGAATACTTTCTTCTTTCTCTCTCTATAGATTTTCTCTCTAGCTTCTCTCTATAATTTCTCTCTCTAGAGTTTCAAAGAATTCGTAAGAAAATAATGAAGGAATGAGCTTCTATTTATAGGAAAATAGAATGCATAGTAATTAATCCATGAACGGTCCGATTGATTTACTTTAACTGACGGTCCATATTTAAAGCAAAATCTTTTAAATAAAATATAATATATTCTATTTATATAAAAATATTTTACTATGCAAACACTATGCAACATTATGCAAAAACACTATGCAAAACACTATACAAAACACTATGCATAATAAAATATAATATATTTTATTTATAGAATAACTTTAATAAAGTATTCATTTTTATATAAAAGATGTTTCGCTTTTATTACGTTAATAATACGAATAAAAGAAAACGTCATTATCGCTATAATAATTCATATTATTAATCGACAATAATGGAATCAAACCGGTGACTTCTCACATAAGCATCAATAATCAATACAGGTGTAACTCTTATGTACGACACGCATCGCTTTGTCAGACTTTTACTACCGAGTAGTTCAACAAAGATCAACGGTAAAACTTCCGCCGTTATTTCAATAAAATATTTTTGTCGTTTTCCCAATCCAACAATAATTACATTGTGGGGGTCCACCAATGATTGAGTCAGTTGTGCGAATATTCTCTCGCTAAACCGAATATTCTCCCACCAATTGAATATAATATAACCACTGCATACTTTGCAAAATTTATAAATACTACCCACAACTATAATATTATCTCAAATTCACACCATAATATTAAAAAATTATTTCACAAAATTTAAATCTTTATTGATAAAATCTGGGGTCTCACACATAGTAGTCAACTATTATTTGGCATAATGATTACCGGTCAAAGTTGGGTTAAGTGGCAATTTGTATAATGGGTCAATTCAATAACTAAGCCCAAATAACTTAAAATGACCCAAACGAATTGGATCCAACCGAAAGGTCCCAACGAAATAATCAAGTAATTGGGCCCAAATCATTCGGACCAATCAGGACAAGAGTAACATAATCCAAGGGAGGAGCCCATTAAGTCTGGCCCAATAAGGAAAAGGATTATGTCCCAACATTGCCCCCTAGTCTTTTATTAAACAGGGTGTTTAATGAAAGACTATAAACAGTATAGGCCCCTGACATAACGAATTAGGATAAGTCATAAGAGGTCCAAATTGAAACTTACCAAAGCCCAACAAAATCGGTCCAAATTGATATCAGAAATGGAAGGCCCAATAGACATAAGTCCACTCCGGTGAAGATATTTAGACCCAAAACTGGACGAAACCTCTTCCAATTCACCATCATTGTTGTGACTTAATTGTGCCGCCCTCGATTACAGTAAACCGCACAAGATAAAAGATAAACTTTACCAATTACGGCGGTTTTACCCTTCGCCAATTTGAAATTTGAACCTTTGAGCTTTCTTCCTCCACGTAACTTCCTTCTCTGCTTTCTGAAATCTCAACAATGGTATTTGTGAACTCTAGCCAAAATTCTCCCCTTCAAGGTGACTCCGCTAAGACCGTCTCCCTAATCCAAACCCTAACCAAGAGGGTTCGAGTTCAAACCCCAATCTTCAAAGAACCATGGGGAATCCACCTCGATCCCTTCTTCACCACCTTCCGACTTCTTCAAGGATGGGGAAACAGTTTCCCATGCCAACATCCCTCTGACCGTCACGGAATCTGAGATACGTATCCTCCTGGACTCGTTATCGATTCGACATATGTATGCCATAAGGGCTCCGCTCTGAAGAAGCGCGTGTACCAATGACCCCGACGGTTGGTCGCCATGCCATGCCACCACTTTCCGAAAAGGGGATTCGCATACCCCTCCATGCTTTCATCGTTACCCTCTTAGGGTTCATAGGAGTTGGTTTTGCCCAGCTAGTGCCCAATTTCTATATCCACATCCTAGCATTCATTGCCTTCTGTCATGAATTAGGGATTCCTCCCTTCGTCGACATCTTCTTCACCCTCTTCTCTGCACGGTGAGTCCCGAGAAAGAGGTTTCAAAATGTTGAGTGTTAGTCTCCTCGACCCAACACCAGATTTGAGAGGAGACCCCTGATGGATACCCCTTCAAGCAACAAGGGTTGGCATGAGAAATGGTTTTTTGTTACGGAACCCGAAATCTCTTCTCTTCCAGATTGGACTACCTCCGATCGGGTCTCTGCTGACTTTGGAGATATCTCCGAAGAGCGTGTGAAGGAGATGACAGATTTTTTGAAGAAGATTTGTAAGGCCCCGAATTTTATGAAATAAAAGTATTCAATTTTTCTTATAATTACTATTCAGTAAATGGTTAAATTGATAAAAGTTAAAGTTAAGGGTGATATATATAATTTTTTCAAAATAAGCAGTGGTTATAAAATACTCATTATTGTTTTGGAATATTCGTTTGGTCGTGGAATATTCTTTCTGCTTCTGGGAATATTCGCATGCGACGATGCGACCATTTATTGGGCCCATAATGTAATAACGGTCGGATGAAGAAAAACGACAAAAGGGAGTTTTTATAAATAACAACATAATTGTTACCTTTAACATCGTTGGAATACCCTTGGGTAAAGTAAAAATAATGTCTTGCCGCATGTTAGTAACACCAGCATTATTGCAGTATTTTGAATTATTGATTCTTACGTAAGAAAGCACTATTCAATAATTGTTACGTAATTACTGCTCAATATTATATTTTATTGATTCAATAATTGCTGCGTTGATATTTTATATTATTTGTTGTTTCAATAATTGTCATTACACAAGATTTTCCATTATCGAGCAATAATTCATATTATCCTAATAATATTATTGGATAACATTATTGGCAATGTCTAGAAAGTTCTCGCTTTCAAGGAGAGAGATTTGGTCACCTAATTACGCTACCAAGAAGTGAGAGATCCTTATTGGAAAGCCCTCTTTCCTGAACCTGCCTCAATTATCAATATCGTGATTATGTAATATTATTTGTGAATAATTAATTATTGATTTTTATGATGAGGAAAATATTTATTTTATGTGGACATAGATGGAGAAATTTTTAATGTGACAATTGTTGAAAATTAATATTTTGTCTTTTTCTCGATAAAATAATTTATTTAAATATATTATTTTAATAATATATTAATGGTGATATTTTTATAATGAATGTGGGATATATGAATATATGAGGAGGAAGAGTATTTTGTGGTAATAAATGTTTAACACATATTTTGTGTGTTAGTGGACACAATTATCGACCAAATTTGATTATAAATTTGTAAAATCACCCGTTTATAGATTCTCGGTCAAATTTTGTTTGAAATTTGGAAAAACTTTCTTCGCAGTTGTAGAGAATTGAATTTCCTATAAAAACTCACGAGATTCAAATTTTCTGATAAAAGGGCTATTTATTATGAATTATTGAAGTTCTGAAGTTCCGAAATAATTGATTTTTGAAAGTTTTAATTATTTTTATTTACAAAAACTTGTTTTTCATTTTGTTTTCCTCATTTAACATGTGATGTGGGCTGAGTTCAGATGGTAAAACATGCATATGAAGTTTTGGAAAAATATAATAATATTTAATAAATTTTTACGCTTTCGGTGTTCTAAGATTTTCCTATAAATAAGGTCTTAGGTTAGAATTGAAAATCACACCGTAAATCAAGTTTTCTCTCTATATTATCGAGCGTATTCTTGTGAGTATTTTGAGTATACTTTGAGTGTTGCTATACTCACAAGTTTGTTCAAATAATTATTCTAATTAAGAAGTACCGCTTCTTTTGAGGTAAGGATAGTAAGAGATTTTAAGGGTTATTATGTTTTTTAGTTTCAAAATTTTTCTGAACCTTCAAAAATTCTGGAAAAATTTAAAATGATATTTTGATGAGTTTTAGAGAGTGTGTCCAAAAATGGCGATTTTTGGATGTATAGATTAGGAGTTATGGATTTTATGAGAAAAGACTATTTTAAAAGTAACTATTTATAACTCATTGTGATTAACTCCAAAATTGATGAAATTTTTATTGGGAGTACATCTATATAATATCAGTATACCGTGTAAATTTCAAAATTTTTGGATAAAAGTATAATTTATGATAAATGTTTAAATATTCGGTGATTTTGGCCATATGAAAAATAGTAAATGAATTTTTAAAATTTTGAGAAAAATATATATTCAATATGGGACTATGTTATGCTAAATCCCATAAAAGAAATATTTTTGAAACTGATTTGGTATTTTCATGAAAATATTCTAGTTATGAGTAAATGAATTAAATATGTTATGTGAAGTAAGAAAATTGGAAAATATGATTTTATGGCTTGAGAATCATATATGAGGTATATGCAGATTTTTGATGAGGGTTTTGGTTATTGGTGATGAAATCTTATGAGTTTGGCATTTTATGATGATTAAATGCATTAATTAGTAAAGTGTAAACAATTTAATTAAATTGTTTATAAGTTTTAGAAATGATTAAAATATTATTGTAATATTAATAATATTAGATTATGAGATTTCTAAGTGATTTATAACATTTGGATTAAGGTGTTATAAATATGGATATGAATTTTATTGTGAAACTTTATCTTTTCGTTATCGAGATTACTTACGCACGATATATGGTACTACGTGCATTTAATCTGACGGGTACTATTCACGACAAATTAGTTTCTTTTTTTGACCAAATTATCGCCGATTTATGAATCTTACTCTTGAAATTAAAACCATGTTTTGATTATATTGTTTTTATATAACATTCTTATAACCCTAATGATAATATTTCTTTTCGACTTGAGTGTAAAGATGGGTAGATTATTGGTATGATCGTGACTATAGGTTCTCTTTGGCCAAGAGTGTAAAAGTTGAATTGTTGGTTGGTATGATCATGACCATTGAATTTACAATTGAATATTTTTTTAGCTTAAGTGCAAAGGTGAATTGATCAACATGGTTATAATTATTGTATATATAACTTCGAAATGATTATGTATTTCTTTGATATATAAATATCTTTATCTTTGGCTCAGTAGTGCAAAGATGACTTGTTGATGAATATCTCTTAGCTTCAGAAAAAGCAAAGATGAATTATTGATGAATATTTTTGCTCGTAATGCAAAGATGACTGTTGTTGAATATCTTTAGCACAGAGTGTAAAGATGAATCTGTTGATGAATATCTTTGGCCGTGGTGGTGCAAAGATGAATTTATTAGTATGATTATGAACAGAACCGTGATTTGGTATAACCATGATATTTGATGTTTTAGGTAAAGACAGTGATGAAAATTATCTTCGTCCCCGGATGAGAAGAGGAATTTAGAATCACAATTATGATTATGAAGTTATTCATATGATTGTGGAAAGGAACTGCTGATTGATGTTACAGGATAAAATATTATTGGTGGACTTTTAACGTGAGAAAGACAATAGACTTTATAGTCTATTTGACTCTTTTAATGGATCGCTTTTCTACCGCAACTATGATTGAAAAGTTTTATCATCTACCATATGTTCTAAATCTCTCGATTTATTATTGATGAAGACTATTGATAATTTATGTATCTTTAGTTATAATATTCTTTATCGAAGCTAGTTGTGCTCACCCTTTTGTTTCACAATTCCTTTCGTGATAATAAAAGTGTAAATGGGTTGAAATGGGGATAACAAGTGAATAGAATCGGTGGTCTGACGCCCCAAAATAGGTATACACAACACCCATTCTTCGAGTCGCCAAATACATGGTACAAGAAACAAACTACAACTTCAATAATACAAATGTCGTGTGAAATACGATAAATATATACGTGAGTTTAAATATAATATTGTTCTAGACAATATCCACACGCAAATAAATCCCCATCATAATTATCGATACATTATTTTACAAAATGGTGAGGACTACTAAACAACTCTCTCTAACCTTCATTCCATACCCCGACTAAGACTCGCTACATTCTCGCCTCCCGAGAAGAAAAAATGGAACAACAAGGAAAAGGGTGAGCTCAACTAGCCCAAGAAAGAATACTACGACTAAGATAATATACAACAAATTATCGTTAGTCTCCAACAGGAAAAATCTGATAGAATACAATAGATAACAAGTTTCGCATCAATATTCGCAATGGAATAATAATTCATGTAAGAGTTACGTAGAGAATGAAATCTACTATAATCTATGAATTTAATACATTCATCATCAATATTTTATCCTCAGAACATCAATCAATATTCATCTCAAATCAAATATTCATCTTTGCACTACAGCCAAAGATATTCATCAATCCATTATGTTCATCTCAACACTGCTCATCTTTGCACTAAAGGCCAAAGATATTCATCACCAAAGATATTCATATGTTGTTCATTTAAACACCGCTCATCTTTGCACTACAGCCAAAGATATTCTTCAGAAATCATTCATCTTTTGACTACAGCCAAAGATATTCAATAATATCATCATTTAAGACCGAGGATGATGAAAATATTTTTAAAGAACGAATCCAAAGGAAACAAAATGACAAGGATTAAGGATTAAGGATTCAGATTTTGTTTTATCCATGTCCAACAATACCTCAAAAATAATCATAAGGTGTAAAAATTCAAGAATGATCAAAACATGGATACAATCAAAGCTAGTATCCAAAATAGATATTTTGGACTTAAAAGAAAGAAATTTTATTTTTCGATGAATAAGGTCAGATACGTGAATAAGGTCAGATACGTGAATAAAGGCCAGATACGTGAATAAGAATCTCGACACCAAAAGATAGAAATTCCACAAAAACATTTTCACGCTTCATTAATAAGACTCGTGAATAAGAATAAGAATCGAATAAGAACTCATGAATAAGAACTCGTGAATAAGAACTCATGAATAGTAACCCCGACATGAAAAAGTTCCAAATTTGATAAAAACTTCAGATCAATATTTCAAAGATAATGATATCAAGAAATAATATCATTACGAAAAAAAAATAATATCCCTTACCTCAAAGAATCAAGATTTCTAAGGAAAGGCTCAAGTGATGTCGAATGAAACTTGTACCGAATAAAGAACTCTCAAAGTATCTAAATACTCACAAAATACGCCAATAATATAGAGAGAGAAGAGAGAAAACTTTGTTTCGTGTGATTTTCAATTCTAACTTAGCCTTCTATTTATAGAAAATGTTAGCCCCCCAAGGCATTTCGACTCGCCACCGATGGCTTTACTCGCTACTATTGCCACCCACCACATTTGAAATAAAATTCAGCACATTTCTTCACCAACCACAAGTGGGGCCCACTCAATTCTAGAATTTTCCACCAAAATCAATTATAAACCTAATTTCCTAATCCGACACCTCTTAAAATTCACAACAAATCATTCGTGCATTTTTAATTCGCTCAAAATTTGTGGACATATACTCAACTTATGTATGTATAACATACCCAAAAATTACTACAATCCAACTATTTGATTAAAAATTATAACCCCGCAATATATCTCAAAACCCCGATTTGATTTTTTAACACCTCCAATCCGATAAAATACCGATAAAACACCTCAACATTAATTCCTTCATTAATAACCACATAAATAAATCCATCATTTATATTCATATAAAATAAATATTTCTTTATCATATGAATCAATAATTAATTATTCACAAATAATATTACGTAATCACATTTATGACAACCAGTCGCTCCTCAGAAAGAGGGGCTTTCCAATAAGGATCTCTCCTCATCGGGCGCCGCAATTAGGTGACCAAACCTCTCCTTGCATGTAACTTTCTAGACATCGCCAATAATGTTATCTAATAATATTATTCAAATAATATGAATTATCGATCCGATAATGGGAAATATCAGGCAAAGGACAATTATCGAACAACAATAATATAAAATATCAACGCAAAGAATTATCAATCAATAAAATAAAATATCGAATAAGAATTCACCGTGGAAAATTATCGAGTAAAGGCCATCTTACGTAAGGATCAATAATTCAACAATACTGCACACAATACCGCAAAGCATCGCGGCAACCACGCCAGACATCAGATTTTAACCACCGGTATTCCAATGCCTTTAATTGTGAAATAACTACGCCACCACGCCAATTATTTATAACCACCCAAACTTTGTCGCTTTCCTCATCCAATCGCTTCACATGGGCCCACACACACGGTCATACTACTGCAGCATTTAATATTCCCCGACAAAGATTTAATATTCCACGCACCAAACGAATATTCCCGACAAGATTTAATATTCCACGCACCAAACGAATATTCCCCACAAAAAATGAATATTTTATAACCACTGCTTATTTTGAAATATTTATGATTTAACCCTTAACTATCCACATTAATCAAATCAACCCTTACTATTTCAAAATAATAAATAAAGGAAATTCCTTTTATTTAAAAAATTTCTGGTCTTACAACCTCCCTCCTTATGAAATTTCGCCCTCGAAATCGACGACGCACTGTGTTTCAAAAGGTGAGGATACCTCGCTTTCATTTCCGCTTCCAATTCCCAAAGTCATTTCTCTATAGCATGATTCCTCCACAAAACTTTAACTTGTGGTATGACCTCACAAGGCAGTAGACATGCCCTTCCTATCCAAGATCTCGACAGTACCTCCTCCTCATACGCTAAGTCTTCTATTATCTCGTCCTGGCTTCTAACTCAATAACGTGGTTCGGTCTTTCACATATTTACGGCACGTATATGTGAAACACATTATGAACACGAGACATACTTCGAGGTAACGCAAGTCTATAGGCTACATTTCCTACTTCTGGCCAAGAATTTGAAATGGACCAATAAATCGTGGATCGAGCTTTCCTCTCTTCCAAATCTCAGAATTCCTTCCACGGAGCAACTCGCAAATAAATACATGATCCCCCTACATTAAATTCCACGCCCTTTCGATGAAGATCCGCATAACTCTTTTGTCGATCTTGTGCCGCTTGTAGATACGCTTGTCAATCATTAGTCATATCGCATTAACTCTCTAACCCCAACAATGTTGCTTCACCCACCTCATCCCAACATATCGAGAACGACATTTTTGTCCATATAATGCTTCAAATGGAACCATGCCTATATTTGTTTAATAACTATTGTTGTATGAGAATTCCACCAATGGCAAGTACTTATCCCAACTTCCTTTGAAATCTAGGACACGTAGTTTTAATATATCTTCAAGAGTTCGAGTAGTCCTTTCTCGATCGCCCATCCGCTTCGAGGATGGTAAGCCAAACTAAATCGCAAACTGCGCTCCATAGCTTTTTGCAAGTTAACCCAAAATCTTGAAGTGAATCTTCGGGTCACGATCCAAACTATGGATACAGTATGCCATGCAACTTCACAATCTCATTCACGCATATACTAGCAAACGCTCAAGGAATAAGTCTCCGACGGCAAGAAATGAGCAGACTTGGTTAATCTATCAACAATAACCCAAATAAGATTGATGCCTTGAGAAACCGTAGAAGACCCGTAATCGAAATCCATAGTAATGTGTTCCCACTTCCATTCCTAATCTCAAGTGGTCAGCAACTTACCCTTAGTACAAGATGCTCCGCCTTTACACGCCGGGCAAGTTAAACACATCGAGATAAACTTTGCAATCTCTCTCTCATATTGTTCCACCAAAATGTATGTCAAGATCACGATACATTTTAGTACTTCCAGTGATGGATCGCAAATGGCGATTGTGTGCCTCCATCATAATCAGTACTTCAAATCGAGTCGTTAGAACACAAAGTCTAGAGGGACTCAAGTATTCCTTCTTCATCAATTCTCGCTCGAATAGCTCCTTCAGACTTTCTTCTTCATACGATCACCCCTGCCCCCGCTGGCTTTAAAGAACCTTAACTTTTCTATTAAAGTCATTTCTCTACGCTATATACTTGACATCATCGCACTCGCTCCTCAAGATATGATCTTCTACTCAACGCGCCACCACCACGCTCGCTTTTCCAAGATGGTACGGTTGTAAATATGTGCGTAAATGAGTCGCCTCGAGCTCTTGAAAATCTTCTCGCATTCCTCGCCCATACGAATTTTGTATCTTTTCGAGTCACCAAGTTAATCGGAGTAGCGATTCAAGAAAATCCTTCCACGAATCTCCGATAATAACCAACTAAGCTTCTAGAAAACTACGATTTCGACATCGACTTAGGTTGCTTCTCAATCGCGACTATATCCCAATCTTGATAAGACGTCACAATGACACCTATCGCTTTACTATCGCATCTAATACGACGCCCCCACAGAGAGTTCTGCTTTTGAATTCCACAAAGGAAGTCACAAGATAAAGGCTCAGTACCAAATTTATAGTTGAATTTTTAACTCCTCAAGTTCAATAGAGCCATTCGACATGAGATTTTAGAAATGAGTTTTGTACCGTTTCAAAGTCGATACAAAATTTAATATCGCTTTGGGAGTAAGCCAAGAAATTCTTCAGAAATACAAAGCAGAAAAAATCAATAACAACAGAATATTATTCAAATCGACGTGTCTTTATTCAAATCCATAACACGGACTAAGAAAACTCGACATCCGTAATAAACGAACGACTTCATGGCTTGATATGAAAATGTTTGATTACAATGGTTCGATTGCTTGAATTCAATAACAAAGTTGCTTAGAATATGAAAACTAACAACCTTACAAAAGCAATCAATTTGGCACGATGAGTAGTTAACCTTAAAATCACATCAAAAGCAAATATCTCTATAAAATAAGGTTAATGTGTAATGCGATAAAGCCAACCTCGAATCAAACAAGATTTCTAAACAATGATGTAATGAAAGTTTCTCCTAACTGATTCTCCATAAATAGGTCAAAGTCTAATTTCTCCGTAGTCAAGTTCAAACGCTGAGCGCAAAGCAAGAGAGATAAAAGAATGGGTAGAACCCAGATTCAGTAAGGTATAAACTTCGCAAGAATTTATAATTAACTAACCCGTAAGTAACTTCGCTCGTTCCTCGATTTTTTTTTTTTTGCCACGACAAACGCCTTCCAAGAACCGCTGACTTTCGACTTTTCTCGACATCCTTTTTGAGTCACCATTCACGCTGGATCGGTTTCGATATCGCATAACTCTCGAGCGATATGTCCTTCTTTTTCCACAATTATAAAGATACCTTGAAGGCTTTCAACAGCTTAATTTTATACGTCCCTCCTCTCCACATCTCGTAGATCTAACCGGGCGATCGCTTTCTTCCCCTAGAATTTGTTTGTTGATGGTGCCGATGTTGTCACGCCGACGCCTTCCCGCCATCGTTAAATCTTCTTTTTAGATCGACATCTCTTTCCATAATATCAACGCTGTCGCAAATTTTTTTACCCACGCATCACTCATTCTCACTGCTCGCTTATTTCTTCTTTCAAATTCGTATTCCAAATTTTATCATCTTATACTCGCCAAAGAGTGCTTCGCTCAAGATCACGATCGGGTAACACAAGCTTGAATCGTCAGATCCTTTTGCTCCACGATCGCCTCGCAATTCTTTAGCCCGCTTCTTCTAACTCATGAATACGATTTTGCAATTCTATATTTCGATCATAAAATACCTCTAATAAACTCTCTTCGTGTACCTCTTCTTCCTCTTCTTCCTCACTCTCACCGTTACCTCTCAAGGATTATCTCTGCAACTATCAATTCTTCACTCACCACACGGATATCTCTAATTCCTTCTTCACCGACATCACATTATCCTCGTCATGATTAGAGGTGTTCCACGATCTCATTCACTCCATCATAACGCTCTCAAAGCAATGCATTCTAAAAAAACTATCATAAAACAAGGGTTAATTAAATAAATTAACAAATCACATAATACCCCTATAATACGACTTCAACCAACAAATAAGCTTAGTAGACACACTAAATAAGGATTTACTCGCCTCCCTCCTAGTTTTATTCCCCGATCTCCGCCAGAGATCATATCCCTAAGCTCGATATTAACCGCGACGCCCCCAAAATAGTATACACAACACCCATTCTCGAGTCGCCAAATACACGGGTACAAGAAACAAACTACAACTTCAATAATACAAATGTCGTGTGAAATACTTACAATATATACCGTGAGTTTAAATATAATATTGTCTTCTGCACAATATCCACACGCAAATAAATCCCCATCATAATTATCGATACATTATTTTACAAAATGGTGAGGACTACTAAACAACTCTCTCTAAACCTTCATTCCATACCCCGACTAAGACTCGCTACATTCTCGCCTCCCGAGAAGAAAAAAATGGAACAACAAGGAAAAGGGTGAGCTCAACTAGCCCAAGAAGAATAATACTACTACTAAGATAATATACAACAAATTATCGTTAGTCTCCAACAGGAAAAAATCTGATGAATACAATGTATAACAAGTTTCGTATCAATATTCGCAATGAAATAATAATTCATGTAAGAGTTACGTAGAGAATGAAATCTACTATAATCTATGAATTTAATAAATTCATCATCAATATTTTATCCTCAGAACATCAATCAATATTCATCTCAAATCAAATATTCATCTTTGCACTACAAAGCCAAAGATATTCATCAATTCCATTATGTTCATCTCAACACTGCTCATCTTTGCACTAAAGGCCAAAGATATTCATCACCATCTATGTTCATTTAAACACCGCTTCATCTTTGCACTATGTGCCAAAGATATTCTTCGAATCATCATTCATCTATTCTTCAGAATCATTCATCTTCGCACCACAGCCAAAGATATTCAATAATATCATCATTTAAGACCGAGGATGATGAAAAATATTTTTAAAGAACTAATCCAAAGGAAACAAAATGACAAGGATTAAGGATTAAGGATTCGATTTGCTTTTATCCATGTCCAACAATACCTCAAAAAATAATCATAAGTGGTGTAAAATTCAAGAATGATCAAAACACGGATACAATCAAAGCTAGTATCCAAAATAGATATTTTGGACTTAAAAGAAGAAATTTTATTTTTCGATGAATAAAGGCCAGATACGTGAATAAAGTGTCAGATACGTGAATAAAGGCCGATACGTGAATAAGAATCTCCGACACCAAAAGATAGAAATTCCACAAAAAACATTTTCACGCTTTCATTTAATAATAAGAATCTCGTGAATAAGAATCGTGAATAAGAATCATGAATAAGAACTCATGAATAAGAACTCATGAATAAGAACCCCATATGAAAAAGTTCCAAATTTGATAAAAACTTCAGATCAATATTTCAAAGATAATGATATCAAGAAATAATATCATTACGAAAAAAAAATAATATCCCTTACCTCAAAGAATCAAGATTTCTAAGGAAAGGCTCAAGTGATGTCGAATGAAACTTGTACCGAATAAAGAACTCTCAAAGTATCTAAATACTCACAAAATACGCCAATAATATAGAGAGAAGAGAGAGAAAACTTTGTTTCGTGTGATTTTCAATTCTAACTTAAATTTCTATTTATAGAAAATGTTAGCCTACCAAGGCATTTCGACCAAGCACCGATGGCTTTACTCGCTACTATTGCCACCCACCACATTTGAAATAAAATTCAGCACATTTTTTCACCAACCACAAGTGGGGCCCACTCAATTCTAGAATTTTCCACCAAAATCAATTATAAACCCAATTTCAATCCGACACCTCTTAAAATTCACAACAAATCATTCGCATATTTTTAATCGCTCAAAATTTGTGGACATATACTCAACTTATGTATGTATAACATACCCAAAATTACCACAATCCAACTATTTTGATTAAAAATTATAACCCCAAGATATATATCTCAAAACCCCGATTTGATTTTTAACACCTCCAATCCGATAAAATACCGATAAAACACCTCAACATTAATTCCTTCATTAATAACCACATAAATAAATCCATCATTTATATTCATATAAAATAAATATTTCTTTATCATATGAATCAATAATTAATTATTCACAAATAATATTACGTAATCACATTTACGACAACCAGTCGCTCCTCAGTGAAAGAGGGGCTTTCCAATAAGGATCTCTCTCATCATGCGCAAGCAATTAAAGTGACCAAACCTCTCCTTAGATGTAACTTTCTAGACATCGCCAATAATGTTATCTAATAATATTATTCAAATAATATGAATTATCGATCCGATAATGGGAAATATCGCAAAGACAATTATCGAACAACAATAATATAAAATATCAACGCAAAGAATTATCAATCAATAAAATAAAATATCGAATAAAGAATTCACCGTGAAAAATTATCGAGTAAAGGCCATCTTACGTAAGGATCAATAATTCAACAATATCGCGCAATACCGCAAAGCATCGCGGCAACCACGCCAGACATCAGATTTTAACCACCGTATTCCAATGCCTTTAATTCAGAATAACTACGCCTGCTATTTATAACCACCCAAACTTTGTCGCTTTCCTCATCCAATCGCTTCCTCATGGGGCTCCACACGGTCATACTCGCCGTCAGCATTTAATATTCCCCGACAAAGATTTAATATTCCACGACCAAACGAATATTCCCCGACAAAAATGAATATTTTATAACCACTTTACTTAAACTGAAATATTTATGATTTAACCCTAACTATCCACATTAATCAAATCAACCCTTACTATTTCAAAATAATAAATAAAGGAAATTCCTTTATTTAACCACTTACTTATTTTGAAATATTTATGATTTAACCCTTAACTATCCACATTAATCAAATCAACCCTTACTATTTCAAAATAATAAATAAAGGAAATTCCTTTTATTTAAAAAATTTTCTGCCATCTCTCTTTTCATCGATCTTTGTGGTTTGTAGATACATTGTCGAATCATTAGTCATATCGTATTTCAACTCCTGTCCCAAATAATGTTGCTTCACCCACCTCATCCCAACATATCGAGAAACGACATTTTTGTCCATATAATGCTTCGAATGGAACCATGCCTATATTTGTTTAATAACTATTGTTGTATTTAGAATTCCACCAATGGCAAAGTACTTATCCCAACTTCCTTTGAAATCTAGACACGTAGTTTTAATATATCTTCAAGAGTTCGAGTAGTCCTTTCTCGATCGCCCATCCGCTTCGAGGATGGTAAGCCAAACTAAATCGCAAACTGCGCTCATAGCTTTTTACAAGTTAACCCAAAATTTGAAGTGAATCTGGTCACGATCCTAAACTATGGATACAGTGCATGCCATAGTTTCGGGGACCAAATTTCATAAGGAGGAGAGATCAGAAGGCCCCTAATTTTATGAAATAAAAGTATTCAATTTTTTCTTATAATTACTATTCAAGAAATGGTTAAATTGATAAAAGTTAAAGTTAAGGGTGATATATATAATTTTTTAAAATAAGCAAGTGGTTATAAAATACTCATTATTGCTTGGGAATATTCGTTTGGTCGTGGAATATTCTTTTCGTCGTCTGGGAATATTCGTATGCACTCACAAGCAGCCCATTCAGAGCCCATAACGTAATAACTGAATGAACGAAGAAAACGAAAGGAGTTTTTATAAATAACAAACAGATTGTTACTTTTTTTACATCATTAGAATACCCGCGGGTAAAGTAAAGTAATAATGCGCGTTGTTACTTGCACAGTAGAACACTCAGATTGCAAGTGATTTTTTGAATTATCGATTCTTACGTAAGAAAGCATTACTCAATAATTATTACGATAATTCTTTATTCAATATTATATTTTATTGATTCAATAATTCTTAGGCGTTGATATTTTATATTATCGTTGTTTCAAGAATTGTCATTACACAAAGATTTTCCATTATGAATAAATAATTCATATTATCCTAATAATATTATTGGATAACATTATTAACGATATCGATGGAGAAAATTTTAATATGACAATTGTTGAAAATTAATATTTTATCTTTTTCTCGATAAAATAATTTATTTAAATATATTATTTTAATAATATATTAACGGTGATATTTTTATAATGAATGTGGGATATATATGAGTATATGAGGAGGAAGAGTATTTTTTGTGGACGCCTCAAAATTAGGTATACGCCACCCATCTTGGGTCGCCACTTACATGGTACATAAATTCAAATACAACTTACTAACATAACTCGCTAATATATGCAATACGACATAAACCGTGAGTTTGAATACAAATATTGTCCACTAGATATTATACAAACTCAAAAGGAGTCCTCATTACAACTATTATCACACTATTTCACGTAATAGTGAGAACTACTAATGCTATCCTCCGGACCATTACTCCGTTCCCCGACTCGTCCCAAAATATATATTCTCATTTCAAGAAGAGAACGGTGAAAGAAAGGGGTGAGCTCAACTAGCCCAAAGAAGAAATATTATGACTAAGATAATGCGTAATAAATTATCAATAGTCTTCAACAATGTTAAACCGATAAAATACAATAGACAACCAGCTTTAACTGCAATGAATATCGCAATCCATTAAAAGAGTTAAATAGAAAATAAAGTCTACTATCTTTTAGCTTTTAAAAGGTTTTCATCAATTTTTATCACTAAGACTCAGTTTAATGAATAAACAACAATATCTAATCATCCCTGTACCACGGTCAAGGATTTTCATCAAATTATCAATGGTCATGACTATACCGAATCACCCCTGGTCATAATCATACCAAAAACTATCCATCACTGCATTACAGGCCACTGAGGACTTTTGTCACATTATTTATATCAAGCCATGATTATACCGAATGATCCCTGGTCATAATCATACTAAGTTCATCTATGCACGTAAGCCAAAGATAACATAATATAACATGAGGATGATGACAATGACATAATAATTCAATAAAACAAGTTCAAGAATTATTTAATCCAGGAATTATTAACGCCCAAATTGTCAACATGATCACTTGTTTTTGTAGAGTAAAATTCAAGAATGACCGTAAGAATATTTTCATGAAAAGATATCTTGAATGAAACGCAAATATCAAGGATATTCTACTAATTTCATGGAGTATAGAAGTCAAAGTTTTAACCAACCGGGTATAATAAAGAATGGAATAACAAAAGAAATCACCACGCATGCGGTACTTCGCATGTATGAAAGTTATTCCAATAGAATAATAATAACGGAACCAGTCGTGAAATTCACACCAACAGATGATCCAACGTAATAATAAATGCTTTGAATAATAAATAATGGAACCAGTCCGTGTAAAACACACAAACAGGATATTCCAACGTAATAATAAATGCGAATAATAAACAATGGAACTGTGTCCGTGTAAAACACACGCATGTGATATTCCAAATGTAATAATAAAGAATGGAATAATGTAAGAAGATCACCAAGTATAGGGATTCCAGTAACAAAAGTTATTCCAAATGTAATAAATAAGAATGAAATAATATAAGGATTTCACCAAGTATAGAGTATCTGCCAGCGTATACAAAGTTATGTATAGGGTATGCCACTTTTACAAAGTTATTCCAATGTAATAATAATGAATGGAATAACAAAGTTCTCTTCATGAATAAGAAAAGAATACCCCTTACGGTATACAACAAATAATATCCCTTACCGTAAAGACACCGGATATCAAAGTAGTGAAGTACCGTAATACTCTTCTTCTTTCTCTCTATAGATTTTCTCTATAGCTTTCTCTCTATAATTTCTCTCTCTAGTTTTAGTGAATTCGTAAGAAAATAATGAAGGAATGAGCTTCATTTATAGAAAAATAGAATGCATAATAATTAATCCATGAACTATCCAGTATTGATTTACTTTTATTCGACGGTCCCATATTTAATGCAAAATCTTTTAAATAAAATATCATATATTCTATTTATATAAAAACATTTTACTATGCAAACACTATGCAACACTATGCAAAACACTATGCAAAAATACTATGCAACACTATGCATAATAAAATATAATATATTCTATTTATGTAATAACTTTAATAAAGTATTTTGTTTTATATAAAAGATGTTTCGCTTTTATTACGTTAATAATACGAATAAAACAAAACGTCATTATCGCTATAATAATTCATATTATTAATCGACAATAATGGAATCAAACCGAGTGACTTCTCACATAAGCATCAATAATCAATACCGTGTGCTACTACGCAACCACACGACATCGCATTTTTTACTACCGAGTAGTTCAACAAAGATCAACCTGTGTAAAACTTTCACCGTTATTTCAATAAAATATTTTTGTCGCTTTCTCAATCCGACAATAATTACATTATGGGGTCCACCAATGATTGAGCCGTTGTCATTTATATTCCCTCGCTAAACCGAATATTCCCCAACCAATCGAATATAATATAACCACTGCATACTTTGCAAAAATTTATAAATACTACCCACAACTATAATATTATCTCAAATTCACACCATAATATTAAAAAATTATTTCGATAAAATTTAAATCTTTATTGATAAAATCTGGGGTCTCACAATCTCCCTCCTTATGGAATTTCGCCCTCAAAATTAGGGTAATGCATTGATATGATAAAGAGGTGAGGATACATTGAATACCTTTATCGTTAAAAATATTAAATTCATCTTCGCAATCCGCCAAAGATATTCATTAACAATTTATCTTTGCACTACATGCTAAAGATATACAACCAGAAACCAATAATCCGAGACGCACTTTATAGTATCACGACCACGAATTATCCATGCACTACTAGCCAAGGATATTCGTGTTTTCAATCTGATCCATGATTATATCTTAATAATCCTTTGGTCATAATCATACCAAGTCTATCAATGTATTACTACCAAAGATGACTTTTACCACATCCATGAATTAATATTTCATTCTTTGAGACTCTCACTTCAATAATTAATCCATATCATCGAATCATCCCCGCACTACTGTGCCAAGGATATTTATTAGTATCAATGACCACGAATTATCCCATACACTACTACCAAAGATAATCGTGTATTCATTAAGATCACGACCACAAATTATCCATGCACTACTACCAAAGATAATCGTGATTTCATTAGTATCACGACCACAAATTATCCATGCACTTCTACCAAAGATAATCGTGTATTCATTAAGATCACGACCACAAATTATCCATGCACTACTACCAAAGATAATCGTGTATTCATTAAGATCACGACCACAAATTATCCATGCACTACTACCAAAGATAATCGTGTATTCATTAGTATCACGACCACAAATTATCCATGCACTACTACCAAAGATAATCGTGGTATTCATTAGTATCACGACCACAAATTATCCATGCACTACTACCAAAGATAATCGTGTTTTCAATTACGATTATGATTATACCCCAACAATCCTCAGTCATAATCATACTAAGTCCATCTATGCACTTCAAAGTTCTGAGATGACTTTCAACATAATATAAGCATGAGGATAATGATATAAAGAATCAATCAAATGAGATAAAGGATAAATATTAAACATTTATAATATAATTTATCCAGATTCAAGAATATCCCCATGTTATCAATCACTTAATAATCTCATAATCTAATATCATTAATATTATAACAATATTTTAATCACTTCTTAAATTTATAAACAATTTATCTCAATTGTTTACGCTTTACCATATAATGCATTTAATCATTCAAAATGCCATACTCATAAGATATCATCACCAATTATCAAATCCTCAAAAAATATGCATATACTCTATATAGGATTCTCTAGTCATAAAATCCTATTTTCAACTTTCATATTTCACATAACATATTTAACTCATATGTTCAGAATTAAACTATTTTCATGAAAAATACTAAATCAGTCCCAAAAATATTTCTTTTCTGGGATTTAGCATAATATAGTCCCATAATGAAAATATATCTTTTTCTCTCTAATTTTTAAAATTCATTTACTATTTTTCAAAAATCAATTTCTAATTAATTCCTTAAGAAATTAGCTACCTCAAGTTTAACTCCAAAATTCCCAAATCTTGGCAGGACCTTACACATGTTAATGTGAGCCTCAGCTTTAAATTTCATATTCATCTGAGTTATAGAACTCCTGTTATAGCATTTTTTGTCGAAAAACCTAAATATTGAAATAGTCATAACTTGCTCATTTTAAGTCGAGAATGAGCTCATTTTTGGACAGGAGGTACTTTATATCATATACCTTCATGTCCCAAAAGGCCAGAATTTTTCTCATAATTTAAGTGGCCGAAACAGCCCTCTAAAATCATGGCAAAGAACTTTTTTCGGTTTTGCAGCTTTGCACTCCTTTGCTAAAATCAGTCCACACAAAAATCTACAACACCTTTTCCAGTAATTCCACTTGGATTAGTTAGGTAACTCATAGATCTAACTCTAGGACTTGACCACACTCAAAAATTCAAAATATAATAAGAGATTTGGTCAATTGAATTTCATGTTACGCTTTTTCACCAAAATCTGATTTTCAACTCTTTGTGATTTCTAAGAAACTTTCATGTTTTCACATACTAACCAACATAACTCATCATAACACTTACTAATACCACGAATACCCATGATTTTCATTAGTCCAATGCTTTTATTATGACTTTCATCATAAACCACGTAAACTGTTCATTTTAGTTGAAGAAATATTTGAGGGTTTAAGAAATGGGTTTTGTACTGGGGTCAATACAAAATTCGATTTCACGCTTTAAGTAGGCTAAGAAGTCTTCAAGAATACACCAGGAAATTTATTTATAATAGAAATATCATTCAAAACTGTGACTCTCATCCAAGACTTGGATAGTACGTCACATTGATACCAACTGTGACTTCTATCCCTTAACCTAGATAGCACCTCACAATGATACCTATAAACTTGCCATCTTCATTCACGATGTCGCTTACGAAAGCCCGGGCTTCTGTGCATCTTTATTAATTGATGATATTTTTATAATGAATGTGGGATATATGGGTATATGAGGAGGAAGAAGTATTTTTTTGGTAATAAATGTTTAACACATATTTTGTGTGTTGGTGGACACAATTATTAATCGAAATTTGATTATAAATTGTAAAAATCACCCGTTTGTAGATTCTCGTCAATTTTTATTTGGAATTTGGAAAAACTTTCTTCTACAGAAGTTGTAGAGAATTGAATTTCCTATAAAAACTTGCGAGATTCAAATTTTCTGATAAAAGGGCTATTTATTATGAATTATTGAAGTTCTGAAGTTCCGAAATAATTGATTTTTGAAAGTTTTAATTATTTTTATTTACAAAAACGTGTTTTTCATTTTGTTTTCCTCATTTAACATGTGACAGGGGCTGAGTTCAGATGGTAAAACATGCGTATGAAGTTTTGGAAAAAATATAATAATATTTAATAAATTTTCTGGCTTTGGTGTTCTAAGCTTTTCCTATAAATAGGGTGCTTAGGTTAGAATTGAAAATCACACCGTAAACCGAAGTTTTCTCTCTATATTATCGAGTTTATTCTTGTGAGTATTTTGAGTATACTTTGAGTGTTGCTATACTTGATTGCAAGTTCGCTTCAAATAAGTTATTCTAATTAAAGTCTTTGCTTTTTTTGAGGTAAGGATAGTAGTAAGAGATTTTAAGGGTTATTATGTTTTTAGTTTTGAAATTTTTCTGAACCTTCAAAAATTCTGGAAAAATTTGAAATGATATTTTAATGAGTTTTGAGAGTGTGTCCAAAAATGGCGATTTTTGGATGTATAGATTAGGAGTTATGGATTTTATGAGAAAAGACTATTTTAAAAGTAACTATTTATAACTCCTTGTAATTAATTCCAAAATTGATGAAATTTTTATTGGGAGTACATCTATATAATATCAGTATACCGTGTAAAATTTCAGAATTTTTGGATAAAAGTATAATTTATGATAAATGTTTAAATATTCGGTGCTTTTGGCCATATAAAAATAGTAAATGAATTTTTAAAATTTTGAGAAAAATATATATTCAATATGGGACTATGTTATGCTAAATCCCATAAAAGAAATATTTTTGAACTGATTTGGTATTTTTCATGAAAATATTCTAGTTATGAGTAAATGAATTAAATATGTTATGTGAAGTAAGAAAATTGGAAAATATGATTTTATGGCTTGAGAATCATATATGAGGTATATCTGCAGATTTTTGATGAGGGTTTTGGTTATTGGTGATGAAATCTTATGAGTTTGGCATTTTATGATGATTAAATGCATTAATTAGTAAAATATAAACAATTTAATTAAATTGTTTATAAGTTTTAGAAATGATTAAAATATTATTGTAATATTAATAATATTAGATTATGAGATTTCTAAGTGATTTATAACATTTGATTAAGGTGTTATAAATATGGATATGAATTTTATTGTGAAACTTTATCTTTTCGTGTCGAGGTTACTTTATGCACGTACAAGATCTTATGTATTTAATACGGGTACTATTCACGACAAATTAGTTTCTTCTTTGACCAAATTATCGCTGATTTATGAATCTTACTCTTGAAATTAAAACCATGTTTTGATTATATTGTTTTTATATAACATTCTTATAACCCTAATGATAATATTTCTCTTTGACTTGAGTGTAAAGATGGGTAGATTATTGGTATGATCGTGACTATAGGTTCTCTTTTGGCCAAGAGTGCAAAAGTTGAATTGTTGACCGGTATGATCATGACCATTGAATTTACAATTGAATATTTTTAGCTTAAGTGCAAAGGTGAATTGATCAACACGGTTATAATTATTGTTATATAACTTCGAAATGATTATGTATTTCTTTGATATATAAATATCTTTGGCTCGTAGTGCAAAGATGAATTGTTGATGAATATCTTAGCCTCAGTAGTGCAAAGATGAATTATTGATGAATATCTTTTCGCTCGTAATGCAAAGATGACTTTGTTGTTGAATATCTTTAAATTGTAGTGCAAAGATGAATTATTGATGAATAACTTTGGCTAGTAATGCAAAGATGACCGTTGTTGAATATCTTTAAATTTCAGTAGTGTAAAGATGAATCTGTTGATGAATATCTTTGGCCCGTGGTGCAAAGATGAATTTATTAGTATGATTATGAATGAACTCGTGATTTGGTATAACCATGATATTTGATGTTTCGTAAAGACAGTGATGAAAATTATCTTCATCCTCGGATGAGAAGAGGAATTTAGAATCACAATTATGATTATGAAGTTATTCATATGATTGTGGAAAGGAACTGTTGATTGATGTTACAGGGATAAAATATTGTTGGTGAACTTTTAACGTGGAGAAGACAATAAACTTTATAGTCTATTCGACTCTTTTAATGGATTGCTTTCGTTCACGTTAACTATGGTTGAAAAGTTTTATCATCTACCATATGTTCTAAATCTCCGATTTATTATTGATGAAGACTATTGATAATTTATGTATCTTTAGTTATAATATTCTTTATCGAAGCTAGTTGTGCTCACCCTTTTGTTTCATAATTCTTTTCGTGTAATAAAAGTGTAGTTTGGGTTGAAATGGGGATAACAAGGAATAAATCGGTGGTCTATAGTTGTTGAGGTTCTCCCTAAAGAGTATGGAAATAATTTTATTGAGGACTTTAGTGTGTTGTATTTTATACATCATTTAATAGTTATTTTGGTGAATTAAATAGGGTGGTAGCTAACCCAACTTTGGAAGGGTGTTTTGTCACTATCATACAAGATGTCTAATGACATACAAACTCGTGTTATCATAAGACATGGTTGTGCTCATCCACTTGCTTGAGTATATTTACAAGCACTACCTATATAATCTTGGTGTTTTTTTTGAGTATAATACCCAATTAGAGACAATGGAGATAATGATATGTCAAGAGAAGACTCACCATTGGGAAGAATATGATAGTAATCTTCTCGCTTTTTCTTTGGGGTCTATTGGGTCAACCAAGGATAATTCGTGGCCATATGATATCTACCATAACCTAAAAGCATGACCTCCCATGTATGAAGGTTTCCTTGAGTAGTTCCCAAAGATTCTAATTTCTAAAATAGTTTTTGACTATACCTTTATGTAAGGTGTCATCGTGACGTGCCATAGCTTGGTATATATTTGTATCCAAACTCACAAAGATATGTGTTGTTGTATTTTGCACGACAATTGTTGTAATAAAGTTGTAGTTGTTTTTCGTACCATATATTTGGCGACTCAAAATGGGTTGGATGGAATGGACCTATTTTGGGGGCGTAACAAGATTCCTCCAAAAGAATGGAGTTTTACACTTCTGACCAAGCAAGCCTGGCTATATGACCACAAATGTAAGTTTCGAACGACTTTGTAACATAATTTTTTGAGATATCTAAGTGATACGGGTTCGATACATGGTTTTCCCAAAATAGTATACATCACCCATTCCGAGTTGACTTTCAATACATGGTACGTAAACAACTACAACTTTATTATTACAACAAGAAAAATGGTGAGTTTCTTCAATACAAATATTATCTTCTTTATTATTACATAATATCTATATCTCAAATAAATCCTCATCACATTTATCGATACATTATTTTACAAAAATGGTGAGGACTACTAAACAATCCTTTCTAAAACCTTCATTCCATACCCCGACTGCACTCGCTATATTCTCGCCTCCCGAGAAAAAAATGGAACAAAAAGGAAAAGGGTGAGCTCAACTAGCTCAAGAAAGAATATTATGACTAAGATAATATACAACAAATTATCGTTAGTCTTCAACAGGAAAAATATAATAGAATACAATAGACAACAAATTTTAAATCAATATTCAGCAATGAAATAATAATTCATTAGAAGAGTTAAGTAGAGAATGCAAACTACTATCTTCTATGTATGAATTTAAAAGTTCATCGCTCATCTTTTATCCCCAGAACATCAATCAATATACATCTGAATCAAATATTCATCTTTGCACTACAGTGCCAAAGATATTCATCACCGGGTCATGTTCATTTAAACACCTGCTCATCTTTGCACTACGGCCAAAGATATTCTTCAAATCATTCATCTTTGCACTACAGCCAAAGATATTCTTAAGAAATCATTCATCTTGCACTACAGCCAAAGATATTCCATAATATCATCATTTAAGACCGAGGATGATGAAAATATTTTTTTTAAGAAACGAATCCAAAGGAAACAAAATGACAAGGATTAAGGATTAAGGATTCGTACTTGGTTTTATCCACGTCCAAAATACCTCAAAAATAATCATAGTGGTGTAAAATTCAAGAATGATCAAAACATGGATACAATCAAAGCTAGTATCCGTAATAGATATTTTGACACAAAAGAAGAAATTTTATTTTTCTATGAATAATGCCGATACGTGAATAAGGTCAGATATCGTGAATAAGCCGAACGTGAATAGTAACTCTCACACCAAAAGATAGAAATTCCACAAAAACATCTTCACGCTTCATTTAATAGAATCAAGAATCGTGAATAAGAATCCCGTGAATAAGAATCTCATGAATAAGAACTCGTGAATAAGAACTCATGAATAGTAACCCCGATATGAAAAAGTTCCAAATTTGATAAAAACTTCAGATCAATATTTCAAAGATAATGATATTGAAGAAATAATATCATTACGAAAAAAATAATATCCCTTACCTCGAAAGATCAAGATTTCTAAATAATACCGTATATAGTCTTTGAAGGAAACTTGCACCGCCTAGCAATACTCAAAGTATACTCAAAATACTCACAAGAATACGCCGATAATATAGAGAGAAAACTTCAGCTTCGTGTGATTTTCAATTCTAACCCAAGACCCTATTTATAGAAATCGCTTAGAACACCAAAAAGCGTAAAATTTAATAAATTAATAATATATATATATATATATTCAAGCGCCACCTTTTCTTAGAATTCAGATCCAGCATTTCAAACATGCCACCTTCTAGAAAAGTAAGAAAAAAAACGTTTTTCATAAAATAAATAATTAAAACTTCCAAAAATCAATTATTTTGAGCTTCTAACTTCAATAATTCATAATAAATAGCCCTTTTCATCAGAAAAATTCAATCATGAATTTTTATAGGAAATTCAATTTCTACAACTTTGCGTAAGAAAGTTTTTCCAAATTCCAAATAAAATTGACCGAAATCCACAAACCAAGCGATTTTACAAAGCTATAATCAAATTTCAAATAAAAATGGGGTCCACCGACATGTTTAACATGTTTTAAACATTTATTGCAACAAAAATACTCTTCCTCCTCAGATACTCATATATCCCACATTCATTGTAAAAATATCATTATTATTATATTATTAAAATAATATATTTAAACGAATTATTTTATCGTAAAAGATAAAATTTCAATTTTCAACAATTGTCACATTAAAAATTTTCTCCATCTATATCCACATAAAATCAATATTTTCTCATCATATGAATCAATAATTAATTATTCACAAATAATATTACGTAATCACAATATCGACAACCAGCGCTCCTCAGAAAGAGAGGGGCTTCCAATAAGAATTTCTTCATCATCATGCCGCAATTAGGTGACCAAACCTCTCCTTAGATGTAACTTTCTAGACATTGCCAATAATGTTATCTAATAATATTATTCAGATAATATGAATTATTGCTTCGATAATGAAAAATACCGTAAAATGACAATTATCAAACAACAAAGAATATAAAATATCAACGCAAAGAATTATTAACTCAATAAAATAATCGAATAAGAATTATCGTAACCATTATCGAGTAGTGCCTTCACGTAAGAATCAATAATTGGTGCAATACCGCAGTGCTACCGCTCAACAACGCCAGATTAGTTTTTTAACCACCGGGTATTCCAACAAAGATAATCTGAATAACTACGCCAATTTATTTAAAAACAACTTATATTTGTCGCTTTTCTTCATCCAATCGCTTTCACATGGGCCCACACATGGTCGCTACCGTCATTTAATATTCCCCGACAAGATTTAATATTCCACGACCAAACTAATATTCCCCGACAACAATGAATATTTTATAACCACTGCTTATTTTGAAATATTTATGATTTAACCCTTAACTATCCACATTAATCAAATCAACCCTTACTATTTCAAAATAATAAATAAAGGAAATTCCTTTTCATTAAAATAAGTTGGGGTCTTACAACCTCCCTCCTTATGAAATTTCGCCCTCGAATCGACGACGACGACTGTGTTTCAAAAGGTGAGGATACCTCGCTTTCATTTCCGCTTCCAATTCCTGTGTCATTTCCTCTATAAAGATGATTCCTCCACAAAACTTTAACTTGTGGTATGACCTTTTCATAGGTAGGACATGCTCCTTCCTATCCAAGATCTTGACAGTACCTCCTCATACGCTAAGTCTTCTATATCTCGTCCTGGTTTCTAACTCAATAACGTGGTTCGGTCTTTTTCATATTTACGGCATGAGATATGTGAAACACATTATGAACACGAGACATACTTTGAGGTAACGCAAGTCTATAGGCTACATTTCCTACTCCTGGCCAAGAATTTAAATGGACCAATAAATCGTGGATCGAGCTTTCCTCTCTTCCCAAATCTTGTAACTCCTTCCACGGAGCAACTCGCAACAATACACGATCCCCTACATTAAATTCCACGCCCTTTCGATGAAGATCCGCATAACTCTTTTGTCGATCTTGTGCCGCTTTGTATACGCTGTCGAATCATTTGGATCTTTTCTAGAGTCATACGTATTAACTCGGTCCCAAACAATGTTGCTTTCACCCACCTCATCCCAACATATCGAGAACGACATTTTCGGCCCATATAATGCTTCAAATGGAGCCACACCTATACTTGCTCGATAACTCGTTGTTGTAGGAGAATTCCACCAATGGTAAATACTTATCCCAACTACCCTTGAAGTCTAGGACACAGTAGTCTTAATAGATCTTCAAGAGTTTGAATAGTCCTCTCGATCGTCCGTCTGCTTGGGGATGGTATGCCAACTAAATCGCAAATCTGCGCTCCATAGCTTTTTGCAAGCTAACCCAAAATCTTGAAGTGAATCTTGGGTCACGATCCAAACTATGGATACAGTGCATGCCATGCAACCTCACAATCTCATTCACGCATATACTAGCAAGACGCTCAAGGAATAAGTCTCCGTGATTTCGCAAGAAATGAGCAGACTTGGTTAATCTATCAACAATAACCCAAATAAAGATTGATGCCTTGAGAAACCGTAGGAAGACCCGTAACGAAATCCATAGTAATGTGTTCCCACTTCCATTTCTAATCTCAAGTGGTTGCAACGGACCCTTAGGTACAAGATGCTCCGCCTTTACACGCCGGCAAGTTAAACACATCGAGATAAACTTTGCAATCTCTCTCTTCATATTGTTCCACCAAAATGTATGTCAAGATCACGATACATTTTAGTACTTCCAGATGGATTGCAAATGGTGTATCAGGTGCCTCCATCATAATCTTGACTTCAAATCGTAGTCGTTAGAACACAAAGTCTAGAGTGGACTCAAGTATTCCTTCTTCATCAATTCTCGCCCTAATAGCTCCTTCTTGACTTTCTTCTTCATACGATCACTCCGGCCCATGGCTTCGAGCAACCTTAACTTTTTCTATTAAAGTCGGCTCTACGCGAGATACTTGACATCATCGCACTCGCTCCGTGATATGATCTTCTACTCAACGCGCCACCACCACGCTCGCTTTTACCAGATGGTATCAATAGTGGTCGTAGTCTTCAATAGCTCGAGCCAACGTCACCGCCGCATGTTGAGTTCTTTTTGAGTGAAGAAATATTTAAGGCTTTTATGGTCCGATATATCTCCACTTTCTCCCCATATGATAAGTGCTCCATATTTTTAATGAAACGATCGGCCGCTAACTCTAGATCACGAGTAGGATAATTCCTCTCATACTCTTTTTTGTCGTCGCGAGGCATAGGCTATGACTTTCCCACGCTGCATGATGAGAACACATCCTAACCCTTTGCCCAAGCATCATCAGAGATAACAAATCCATCCGAACCAGATGGTATTGTTAGAAATGTGTGCCAAATAAGTCTCCTCTAAGCTCTTGGAAACTTTTCTCGCATTCTTCGCCCCAAACGAATTTTGTATCCTTCCGAAGTTAGCCGAAGTTAATGGAGTAGCGATTCGAGAAAACCCTTCCACTAATCTCCGATAATAACCAAATAAGCCCAAAAGCTACGTGATTTCACCACCGACTTTGCTTGTTCTAACTTCAGATTGCTTCAATCTTCACGGATCAACAGATACTCCATGTTTCGACACCATCGCGCCCAAGGAATGCTACTTCCTCAAGCCGTAACTCGCATTTCTTCAATTTGGCATATAGTTGGTTTTCACGGGCCTTTGGAGTACCAAATTTCAAATGGTGCTCATGATCTTCACGACTTTTTTGAATATATAAGGATGTCATCAATAAAGACAACAACGAATCGATCCAAATATTCCTCAATACTTGGCTCATCATATCCATGAAAGTCGCAGAGCATTAGTTAGTCCGAAAGACACGACTAAGAATTCATAATGCCCATACCGAAGTTCTAAAGGCGCCTTTGAATATCCTCGCCTAATCTTCAAATTGATGATATCCGTAATCTAAGATCGATTTTTGAAAAGAATTGTGCCTCAGAATCGGTCAAACAAGTCATCAATACGAGGTAGAGGATACCTATTCTTGATGGTGACATGGTTCAATTCCCCGATAATAATACAAAGTCGCATACTCCCCGCTTTTCTTCTTTACAAATAAAACAGAGCACCCCAAGGAGATGTACTAGATCGAATGAAACCGATGTCCAACAATTCCTCAGAGTTGGACCTTTAACTCCTCAAGTTCAATAGAGCCATTCGATATGGGGTTTTAGAAATGGGCTTTGTACGTGTTCAAGATCAATAAAGAATTCAACTTCACGCTCGGGGTAGACCGGAAGTTCTTCGAGAAATACGCCAGAAAGTCAATAACAACAGAATATTATTCAAATTTGACGTGTCTTTATTCAAATCCATAACATGGGCTAAGAAAGCTTGACATCCGCTTTTCAATAAACGAATAGCTTTATGATTAGATATGATGTTGATCGATTTTAATGGTTTAGTTGCTTGAATTGCATAACAAAGTCAAGGTTAGAATATGAAAACTAACAACCTTACGAAAAACAATCAATTTTGGTATGATGAGTAGTTAACCAATCAATCCCTAAAATCACATCAAAAGCAAGTATCTTTAAAGAGATAAGGTCAACAGTAAGGTAATGGTGCCAACTTGAATCAAACAAGATTTATAAACAAAGGATGATGATGATGAAAGTTTCTCCTAACTGAGTTTCCACAGATAGTCAAAGTCTAATTTCTCCTGAGTCAAGTTTAAACGCTGAGCACACGCAGAGAGAGATAAATGAATGGGTAGCACCCCAGATCAAGTAAGGTATAAACTTCGCAAGAATTTATAAATAGCTTACCCGTGATCACCTCGCTTGGTTCCTCGATTATGACCAAATACAACAAACGCTTCTTCCCTAATCGCTGACTTTGACTTTTCTCGGGATAAATTTTTCGAGTCACCGTCCTCACGAACTAGGTTTCATGCATCGCATAATCTCGAGCGATATATGTCCTTCCTTTCCACAATTATAGCATACCTTGAATCGTTAGGCGCTTTGACCGATATGTCCTCTTTTCCGTGATTTGTAAGATACGACCGGTGGTCGTTTTCTCCTCCCTTAGAACCAATTATTGTCGCCAGACCGCTGCCTTCTTCATACGGTCGTTGTTAAATCTCCTTTTTAAAATCTCCTCCCGACTCGCTTTCTTCTATTTTCATGGCTATGATTACCACCAGAGTGGTTACCATTTTTGTCCGCATTGCTTTTCTCCTCCAGTTATCATTATTCTGCTGATCGCTATCTCCGGTACGATCCTCGTCAGGGTCCTCAATTGACCGCATCGTATCTCGCCTAATAATTGAGCCTCTCGCTTACAACATCTCAATAGAGAGAAAATTTATGAGAAATGAGATATCGACGACGCCGGTTTCAAACCTCTAAGAAACATCCGCGCCATACGCTCCTCATTCTCCACCAAATGAGGTGCAAACTCGATAACTCGCAAACTTTGCCTCGCATCGAGACACCGCCATGTTGTTTTGTTCTAACTGATGAACTCCACTTCCTTCATATGACGAACACTTTCGTGAAAGTATTTGTCATTAAATAGCTTCAAACGCCTCCCAAGACATGCCGAAAAGTACCGATGGGTACGCTTCACGCATTCCCACCAAGAGTCCGCGCCGCCACTTTAACATAAAGGTGGCGAATGGAACCTTCGTTTCTCCGCATCCCAAGACATCGAATATCTTGGTAATTTGTTTGACCCATGTTTCCGCCATGATCGATCCGCTTTCCTTAAATTCGTGGTCCCAACTTTTCAAATCGCTTTGCATTGTGATAACCCGTGAATTGCTATCATTTCTCCTCAGATTTTGAACACGAAGTCTCCTCGTCTGATTTTGCATGAACCGCAAAAACTTCTAAACATCCCCTCGCTCATCATCTCGCTTCAATGGTGTTGTTCACAGAGGAACATCACCACTGCTGCACGCTCTCCTCGCTGGTGAGTACAGTATCTCCACTGGCCTCATTTCCATTGTTAATATTCTCACGACATTCTCAAATACCGCCATAAAACAAGGGTTAATTAAGGAAATCAATATATCACATAATATCCCTATATACCGACCAACTAACAAATAAGCTTAGGTAGGACACACTAGCGAAGGATTTACTCGCCTCTCCCTCCTAGTTCTATTCCCCGATCTCCGCCAGAGATCATATCCCTAAGCTCGATACTAAACGCGACGCCCCCAAAATAGGTATACATCACCTATTCCGAGTTGTCAATACACGGTACATGTAAACAACTACAACTTTATTATTACAACAAGAAATCGTGAGTTTGAATACAAATATTATCTTCTGCATAATATCTATACTCAAATAAATCCTCATCACATTTATCGATACATTATTTTACAAAAATGGTGAGGACTACTAAACAATCCTTTCTAAAACCTTCATTCCATACCCCCACTGCATCGCTATATTCTCGCCTCCCCGAAAAAAATGGAACAAAAAGGAAAAGGGTGAGCTCAACTAGCTCAAGAAAGAATATTACGACTAAGATAATATACAACAAATTATCGTTAGTCTTCAACAGGAAAAATCTAATAGTATACAATAGACAACAAATTTTAAATCAATATTCGCAATGAAATAATAATTCATTAGAAGAGTTAAGTAGAGAATGCAAACTACTATCTTCTATGTATGAATTTAAAAGTTCATCGCTCATCTTTTATCCCCGTAACATCAATCAATATACATCCGAATCAAATATTCATCTTTGCACTACGTGCCAAAGATATTCATCACCGGTCATGTTCATTTAAACACTGCTCATGCTCATCTTTGCACTACGCCCAAAGATATTCTTCAGAAATCATTCATCTTTGCACTACAGCCAAAGATATTCTTAAGAAATCATTCATCTTTGCACTACAGTGCCAAAGATATTCCATAATATCATCATTTAAGACCGAGGATGATGAAAAATATTTTTTTTTTTAAAGAAACGAATCCAAAGAAACAAAATGACAAGGATTAAGGATTAAGGATTCGTATTTTGGTTTTATCCACGCCCAAAAATACCTCAAAAATAATCATAGTGGTGTAAAATTCAAGAATGATCAAAACACGGATACAATCAAAGCTAGTATCCGTATTAGATATTTTGGACAAAAAGAAGAAATTTTATTTTTCTATGAATAAGACAGATATCGTGAATAGTGTCAGATATCGTGAATAAAGGCAGATACGTGAATAAGAACTCCGACACCAAAAGATAGAAATTCCACAAAAACATCTTCACGCTTCACGCTTAATAAGACTTTGAATAAGAATCTCGTGAATAAGAATCATGAATAAGAACTCGTGAATAAGAACTCATGAATAAGAACTCATGAATAGTAACCCCGACATGAAAAAGTTCCAAATTTGATAAAAACTTCAGATCAATATTTCAAAGATAATGATATTGAAGAAATAATATCATTCGAGAAAAAATAATATCCCTTACCTCGAAAGATCAAGATTTCTAAATTGAATACCGGACATAAAGTCAAGGAAACTTGCACCGCCTAAAGAATACTCAAAGTATACTCAAAATACTCACAAGAATACGCCGATAATATAGAGAGAGAAAACTTCAGCCGGTGTGATTTTCAATTCTAACCCAAGACCCTATTTATAGAAATCGCTAGAACACCAAAGCAGTAAAATTTAATAAATTAATAATATATATATATAAAATTTCACGCCAACCTTAGAATCTGATTTCAGCATTTCATAATTTCACATGCCACCTTCTAGAAAAAGTAAGAAAAAAAACGTTTTTCAATAAAAAAATAATTAAAACTTCCAAAAATCAATTATTTTGAGCTTCTAACTTCAATAATTCATAATAAATAGCCCTTTCATCAGAAAATTCAAATCTCATGAGTTTTTATAGGAAATTCAATTCTCTACAACTTTGCGTAAGAAAGTTTTTCCAAATTCCAAATAGAAATTGACCAAATCCACAAACCAAGGCGATTTTACAAAGCTATAATCAAATTTCACCAATAAATGGGGTCCACCGACATGTTTAACATGTTTTAAACATTTATTGCAACAAAATACTCTTCCTCCTCGTAGATACTCATATATCCCACATTCATTGTAAAATATCACCATTATAATATATTAAAATATAATAATATATTTAAATGAATTATTTTATCGTAAAAAGATAAAATTTCAATTTTCAACAATTGTCACATTAAAAATTTTCTCCATCTATATCCACATAAAATCAATATTTTCTCATCATATGAATCAATAATTAATTATTCACAAATAATATTACGTAATCACAATATCGACAACCGTGCGCTCCTGTGAGAGGGGGGCTTTCCAATAAGAATTTCTTCTTATCATCGCGCAATTAGTGACCAAACCTCTCCTGATGTAACTTTCTAGACATTGCCAATAATGTTATCTAATAATATTATTCAGATAATATGAATTATTGCTTCGATAATGAAAAATACCGTAATGACAATTATCAAACAACAAAGAATATAAAATATCAACGCAAAGAATTATTAACTCAATAAAATAATCGAATAAGAATTATCGTAACCATTATCGAGTAAAGCCTTCTTACGTAAGAATCAATAATTGGTGCAATACCGCAGCAATCTTCTGCTCAACAACGCCAGACAAGTGTTTTTTTAACCACCGGGTATTCCAACAAAGATAATCTGTGAATAACTACGCCGTTATTTAAAAACAACTTATATTTGTCGCTTTCTTCATCCAATCGCTTTCACATGGGGCCACACACGGTCGCTCATAGGCCATCAGCATTTAATATTCCCCGACAAAGCATTTAATATTCCACGACCAAACGAATATTCCCCGACAATAATGAATATTTTATAACCACTTGCTTATTTTGAAATATTTATGATTTAACCCTTAACTATCCACATTAATCAAATCAACCTTTACTATTTCAAAATAATAAATAAAGGAAATTCCTTTTATTTAAAAATTTCGGGGTCTCCGGAAGGGCTTGACAAGGTCTAAGTGTCGATAATTGCCTACCACGCAGGGCCTGACAACGTCTTAAGGATGACACTTGCCTACCATGAAGGGGCTGACAAGGGTCTAAGTGTCGACAATTGCCTACCACGCAGGGCCTCGACAACGTCTTAAGGATGACACTTGCCTACCACGAAGGGCCTGACAAGGTCTAAGTGTCGACAATTGCCTACCACGCAGGGCCTGACAACGTCTTAAGGATGACACTTGCCTACCACGAAGGGGCCTGACAAGGTCTAAGTGTCGACAATTGCCTACCACGCAGGGCCTGACAACGTCTTAAGGATGACACTTGCCTACCACGAAGGGGCCTGACAAGGTCTAAGTGTCGATAATTACCTACCACGCAGGGCCTGACAACGTCTTAAGGATGGCGTTTGCCTACCACGAAGGGCCTGACAAACCCATAAGGTCCACCTGCCATTAAGGCTACCATCGAATGGTCAGCGAGTCCCCCCGAACCTCCTTACACCATTGAACTGATCAGCAACGAAGACAAGATTTGTTTGAGAAAAAAGGAACTTTTATTGATGATGACATAAAAATATTCTGAGACTTAGATGTCTTGACATCGTTTTTCTTTGAAAGTACTTCCTAAGCACGCCAGCGTGCGTGCAAGTATTTTTAATTGTCACCGTCTAATGTCTTCAACCGATAAGTCCCCGGCCCGGCTTCAAAGGATGATTTCATACGGTCCTTCCCATTTGGCATCAGCTTTCCCAGATTCTGAGGTGTAGATGCTTCGGCTTCTCTGAGGACAAAATCTCCTACTTCGAATCTGCGAAACTTTACCCCCTTATTATAATGTTTGGCCACTCTTCGCTGATAGGCTGCCAATTTGATTAACGTTGTTTCTCTGACTTCTTCAAGCAAATCAAGATTGGCCTTCAGCCCTTCCTCATTGTAGATCTCTTTGAATTGACTAACTCAAAGACTTGGAGATCCAATTTCAACTAGGACTAAGGCATCAGTACCATAGGCCAATCTGAAAGGTGAATCCCCCGTTGTAGTCCTCGGAGTAGTTCGGTAAGCCCATAACACACTAAGTAGCTCTTCTGACCATCTGCCCTTAGCTTCGTCCAGTCTGCGCTTGATCCCATTTAGCAGCGTTCTGTTGGTCACTTCAACTTGTCCGTTTGACTGAGGACGAGCTACTAAAGTCTTTCTGTGCTGGATCCCCAGTTCTTTCAAAAATGTTTCAAATTTCGATCCCACAAACTAACGTCCATTGTCTGATATTACCACCTTAGGAATTCCGAAACGAAATACTACTGATTCTTTCAAAAATTTCAAGCATTCCTGTTCTGTTATTAACCTAAGTGGCTTTGCTTCTACCCATTTGGTCGTATAGTCGATGGCAACTATAACAAAACTGACTTGACCTTTTGCTTTCGGTAGCGGACCCAGTATATCAACCCCCCGGACAGCGAAGGGTATAGGAGATAAGATCGAGTATAGCTCTTCTGGTGGTTGATGTGGGATCGGACTGTTGAGTTGACACTTCTCGCACTTCTTGACGTATTCAGTCGCTTCCTTGAAGATGGTAGGCCAGTAGTACCCTTGACGAAGTACTTTATAGACTAATGACTTAGCCGCTATATGGTCGCCACAGATGCCTTCATGTACTTCTCGGAGAGCATATTCAGCCTCAGATGGAGTCAAACATTTTAGTAGTGGAGACAAGAAAGCCCTTCGGAACATATCCCCATCAATCAGAACAAAATTAGCGCTCTTATACTTGATTTTCTTGGCTAGCATCCGATCCGAAGGTAAGACGCCATCTGCCAGGATACTCTATATATGGAGTCAACCAAAGAATGGTTCGGTCGATGCACATCACCGATTCAATGATGAACACTAGGATGTTGCAAAATTTCTAAGTAAACCGACCCATCAAAGACGTTAACATCTCAGAGTGGCTAATTTGAAGAGTGCATCAAAGAATGGAATTGTTATTACGCCGGCATACGAAACTTGGAAATCTAGGAGTTGTTCTTTCAATCTACTTGATCATTCTTGGGCTCGAAGCCGTACTCCCGAGAGTTGCTAACGACTAACCGAGAGTTGTTCTTCAATGGCTCCTCCCGCTTCGTGGTATACTTGATCATTTCATTGATCTTTCATCGGGCCTCGAGCTTGCCTTTTGATGGCGGTATACCCGGAGAGGTCGATTGCTTAACGACTAGCGAGAATCATCAAGACTCATATTGGCCCAAGACTCATTCGAATCTTCTCCGATTGGCTTAACCTCGAACTGACGAACCATGATCGGCTTCTTATTCCTCTCTACGAGATAAGATAACCTTAAATGGGTTCCCTTCTTTTGTTGCTCCGGGCGAGCATGAAATTGGAAATCATGATATCTGTAAATGATCCATGAAACTTAACAAAGCATACCCTCAAGTGGCACGCATACGCGCGTTTCTTCGACGGGTCCACCTCCAACTGATGCTCGGCGATATCCACGATGAAATTGAATCCAGGGGTGGTTCGGAAGTTCCCATCCACTGATCACAACATTTCTATAACACCTTCGGCCGATCCAAATCCCTTTCACCTCACCAACCCCATGAGCCGTAGGAAATTTGATTTGAAATGAGCATCCTTTTTGCAAATAATTTCAGTGACAAAAGTATGGCACTTAGCCATACAAGATCGCTAAAGTCATAATAATCCATGAGTCGAACGAGCGCTCGACGTTCCGGTCGTAGGATCCCCTTCTGAAGGTATCCATCATAACTTTCGATGTGGGGCAATTTCTTGGTGGGGTCAACTTTTTTCTTTTTCAAACTAACACACGGCCATCAAGAATCTCCGCGAAAAAGGGAATCCTTTCTTTCCAAAGTATCCTTCATTTTTGTACTTTATTCCCTTCATTCTTCTTCCGGTTCTCCTCGTTACAAGCCGCTTAAGAAGGAAGGGGGCTGAGTTCTTTTAACTCTTTAACGGATACTCCACACCTTCGTTGAGATGATGCTTTTTTCCTAATAATCCACGAGTGACTCCTTCCTCCTCCTACGAGTCGAGTGGACCGATTTCTTACAATAGAGCCTCCAACTTTAGAAGGACTTTTTCGATGGCGAGTGTCCACGGGTGGTGTACCCTCGAGAGACTCTGGAGTACGATCTCGTGATATACTTCGTCTCTACGAACTTCGGGTCTTATGGCGAGAATGTGCAACAACAAGTGCTTTCTTTGTGGTCTCGTGGAGTGCGATCTCGGATCGACCTCTTCGTTTTTTCGACCCCGCTCCTTAGAATCGACAGGTAATGTGCCTCTTCGATCTTCGAGGAGTAGGGCTTGAGATCTTCTTCTTTCTCGAGTTCTACCAGAGACTCTCGTCCCGAATGAGCGGTGTTCTTTCCCACTCCGGTGTCCTTGCTCTTGGATGATCACGATCGAACTCTTCGTCCCTCAACTCGCCATCCGAGCCATCCGCTCGGCTATATCCCGTCGTTGCTTCAAGTACTTCCATAGCTCTATCCGCTTCATCCGCCATCTTAGCGGTCGTGAGGCCTTTTCGTCTTAGTCATCTCTCAGATCGAGTTCTAGGCGAGGTGCCTTCTACTCGCTTCCCACCATGGCGGACCTTTCTCTGTTGGGAAGATTAGCTTACGCTTAGCTTTTTCCCACCGCCTTCGGCCGAAAATCTTCATGTGATCGTTTGGACGCTGTGTTGGTATGAACACTTATTGCCGGTCCCAAACGATCCTTGACAGACACTTGTGGTAATGCCGATTCACCGGGCGACCCTCTACGCGCCTTTTTCGTGTGGGTGTTCTACTCTTCACCATGAATATCGACGTAGAAACAAACACGGCCTGCAGGAATGAAAAATACTCAGACACTAGAACGCAGCCCTCCTTCTAAATATGTTAACGCCAAGATCTTTCTCCACGTCCCAATCACCAAGACGTCGTCCAGATATCCTGCGCATTCCAATAAGTCAACACCAAAAGCTTGACGGCTTGACCGTTGGGGGATAGCTCCGGCGTGAGAGTCAGTATTGGCGATCACAAGGTTAACAATGAAGGAAAATAATATCTAAATGCCCGAGAGAGAATAATAATATGATTGTGTGTGTAATGTTTTGTTACTTACCCTCTTTTGTGATCCTAGCCCATACATACTCCAATCTTTGCCATCTGCGTACACCCATCACCTCGACACCTTTTCCCCACTCCCTTGTCATTTCAAATTAAAAAGTATGTAGCCTACTTCTCACCTTTACCACTCTTTTGCCACCGCCGATCCATCCGAGTCCCATCCTCATTAATGCCATGCAGAAAGGTGGCGAGCATAGTAGTTAACTATTATTTGGCATAATGATTACTGGGTCAAAGTTGGGTTAAGTGACATTTGTATAATGGGCCAATTCAATGACTAAGCCCAAATAACTGAAATGACCCAAACGAATAGGATCCAACCGAAAGAACCCAACGAAATAATCAAGTAATTGGTACCAAATCATTCTGGACCAATCGGAGACAAGAAAAGTAATATAATCCAGGGAGGGTTCATTAAGTTCTACCCGATAAGAAAAAAAAAGATTATGGCCCAACAACTCATATTTGAATCATTTATATTTTAAATTCAACTCAAATTAAATTTTTAATCGAACGAAGATGGAGCCCAAATCATTTGTTCATTTTATAGACTTAAAAAGTTTTAAGCAACTTTTGGATGATTATCACAATGGGTTCATCGAGAAGTATTGAGGGCCCATAAATTTGATCCCATTATTTCTATACGAACACCTCGTTCTAATGAAATAAAATAATAAAAAAAAAAGATGATGGATAATTCATTCTCTCTTTAAATGAATTTTATCTCAAAATAATATTTAAAAATCAAGAATAATATTATAATTTTAAACGCAGAATGCTCACTAAACACTTAGGCTATGTTTGTTTGAAAAAATTATAATCTCGAGATTATAATTCATGAGATTATAATCCAAGACTATTAATCATAAAATTATAAATTATAATTATAATTTCAAGATTATTAAGCCATTTTATAATCTCGAAATTAATAATTTAAAATTTAAATTTAAAAATAAACAAGACACTTAAGATTAATAGTCGACTAATCGTATCTCAAATATGGTAAGTCTCCTTTTAATTCTTTTATTTTTATTTTTATTATAATATTTATACACAATTTTTTATATATATTTTATTTCCATAACATTATTATTTAGAAATACAATCACCTCCGAAAACTACTGAATTGGAATCTTTTTCCAACATCAAGCCTTTTTCCAACTCCTTATCTAACAAATGTGGAAGATCTAATCATCTCATATGTTAGATTTGGGGTGGGGTCCGTGATTGTGGATGTGTTGTCCTTCAATTAGCTATGTCCCGTCTGATCTGATCATAGGCTTAACACGTCACGTTAATTTGATGTTGAGTAACTTAATCACGTTTGTGGGCCCCACCAACGAGCCAATGTTTACGTGCCGCATGCACCTTGATGGGATGAAGTGATGGACAAATACCAGCCACTGATTTGTTTTTAGTACGGCGTGTCTCATTATCTACCCACTGCTGGGTCCAATATGAGACACGTAGCTCTTTTACTAAATATGGTGTACCATTGTTTTGTTCCGACTTAAGCAAACCTTTATTTTCCGTAGAGGTGGGAAACGGGTGGGCGGGTTCAGATCGGGTCGGGTTGAGCACGGACAAGATTGATGGTGGGCCAGGTCAAAATAATCCGAATTTTGACGGGTTAAAATTATGAGGTCCGTGACCCGAATTGAGCCGGACCGGGCCAAAATGCTTGGGGTACGCTATTCAAAGGATGTTATTCAAGGGAGGGCATAACAAAATCGATGAAGACTGTTTATTCCTAAACTGATTTATGCAGATATCTGTTTAAGGGATGGTAGTAGAAATTGGGAGGACGTCCGGTGCACTAATGACTAGTACCGTCCGGTACCTTTGTTATTATTATTTTTTTTACAGTATATTTTCAATTAAAAATATATTTTTTTTATAATTTTTTGTTCAAAATTACTCTATTATTTTTTATTTATTATTTTTATAATTATGATTAAAAAAAAATAACAAAGGTACCGGAAGGTACCGGTTAATAAGTGCACCGGACTTCTAGTCTGTCCTAGTCTTCAGGGATTTATTTTGTTGAAAACATCATGCTTTTATGGCTACAGAAAGTGGGCTTTATTGTCTTGTTTTATAGGATGTTAAGGTAGTGGTAATTGTGTTCTATTATTTCCCTTCTATATAATGCCTATTTATAGGCTGTTTTTATCAATAAAATATGTATATGTTTTCTAGTATCAATCGTGTATCGGTTTAATTATTTTAACTATTAAGCGAAAATTAATTTAAAAACTATTAAGTGAAAATCATAATTACATTTTTAATACTAAAAATGACTTTATATAAAATTTTGAGGTCAATCTCTAAAACTTAAGTTTTTAATCTATATATATACATATTAAATATTAATAGTATATTGGTGATAAAAATAATTATAAAAGATGAATATAAAATAATGTGAGTTGTAACTGATTATTATCTCGGTCCACCTATAAACAATGAATCATTAATATTTTGTCACGACATCATCATTTATTTTATAAGATTTTTATAATACTCTCTTAGTTTCATAATAATTATCTTTTAGTTTTATGTTTAATATTATCATTTAAGGATTAAAATTTATATAAAATTTTATCATTATCATTTTATAAAAAATTAAAATTATTAATATAAAAGAAAAATTTATTAGAAAAATTAGAACTAATATAGAAAAATAAATAATTTATTCCCTAAAAAGTTATAAACAACAAATAAATTAAAATAATTTTTTTTAAAATATTAATGTTATTAATATTTATATTAATAAAAATAATAGTAATATTAGTATTAATATTCATATTAGTTGTTACTATTATTAATATTAATATTATAAAATATTAATATAATAATATTAATAACATTCCAAGCTAATATAAATAGTGACCAGCCTCACAACTTCTAGCCACTAAGACAATTAAAATGATATATATATATATATATATATATATATATATATATATATATATATAACACCTTAAATCTTGTGAGATAATCATCAATGAATGAGATTCTTTCCGCGACATAAAATGAGAGTTGATTTTGAACGAAAGTTAATAATAAGTCGCAAGACAATGATTATCTCCAGTTGGACTACCACCTAAACCAGATTGACACTTAAAAGGTATAGCGAAAATCAACCGAGAGACGACTATCATCCACACCTGCTGCCACAACTAACAGCTCTTCCGGCGATATCTCCACCAGCAACAGCAGCTCCGGAAAGATTCCGGCGGCCACAAAAGCGGAAGCGGTGGTCCCGAGGCTTCTGGTGGAGCCTCTGACTGCGGTTGAGGCTACAACGGCGACGATGATGAAGTGCGTGGGGAGGAGCAACAAAGGAGTGACGTGGGGGTTCACTTCGGTGATCGGGCGGCGGAAAGAGATGGAAGACTCCGTGGCTGTGGTTCCGGGGTTTATGTCGCGCACGTGCGATCACGTGGGAGGATGTACGGCTCCTGGTTCTAGAAGCTCCGCTGAGATCTCGCCCGTTCATCTCTTCGGCGTTTATGATGGTCACGGTGGCTCTCAGGTAATATCTAAATTTAAAATTCAATGAAATCGAAAGGCTAAATATGAATTAATACTGTCAACTTTTAATTTTTTTTTTCAGATTATCTTCTCAATTTTTTAATTAAAAATTAAAATTTTAAATTTTCTTCTCAATTTTTTAATTAAAAATCAAACTTTTAATTTTTTGATTAATCTAATTGATAGTCACCCAAAAATTATTATCCAGCCACACGTAACTAAATAAATACTTATATATATTCTTTGTAACATTGAGTTCCATTCTAACATTTATTCAATTTTTTTACTAAAAATAGTAAATATAAGATCATTATTAATTTTTAAAGAAATTTAATGACAATTTTATCCTTTTGGTATAAAAATTAATTATGTTGATTATTGATGATTATGAAATAAACTTAAAGTTCAAGGCTATTAATCAATATTTAGGCCTTTATTTTTTATACCAACAAATGATAAAGTTGTCATTATATTGATCATTGATGATTATGAAATAATAATATTTTAATTAGTAGTATATTTATACATTTTAAAATATTTATTATTATATTGATTATTGATGATTTTTTAAGCTGATTTTGTAATGTATTAAATTTATTTAAAAAAAATTAATAATGATATTATATTTACTCTTTTTGGTATAAAAAAATTAATGGAATAAATATTAAAATGAGACTCAGTATTATGCATAAGCATAAGCGTTTTTTAGCCACATATCGTTGTTGTGTGACTTGTGTCATCAATTTTTCTGATATAGTACTATTAATTAGGCGTAATTAGAAAAAATTAAAGTTTAATTCCCTAATTGAAAAAATCGAAATCAAAGTGAAAAAAATAATTAAAAGTTGAGGGTATTAATCTAAAAATCGAAATATGCATTTGGCATATTAGTCAAGTTTTAACTTTAAAATAAATTTGAAATTCTGAAAGCGAGAAGTGAAATTAATTAATTTAATTTTAATTAATAATATGGAAATCTATATTATATATAATATATAAATTTAAAAATAAAAAAGAGTTTTTGACCGGGTCAAGTCGTCACTATATTTGTCGCGAGTTTACTGGGTTTTGGGACAAGATTTTGATGAGCTGGTGACTTTACTCAGTGTCGGGACTTTGATTAATAGATAATACTCCCCCTATTTTAACATATAAGATAAAATTTAACTTTTCAAAGTAAAATTAATATGATTTATTTTAATTTTAAGTAATAAATCTTAGTAGTATTATATTGATAGTTCCAATTTTCATAACAGTATTGAGTTGATTTATATCACTTTTGAATGTAAAAATATCTGAAATTGACTTTAAAGTCAATATTGATTATGGAACAAAGAGAGTATATATAACTTTTTAAGAGGAATCAATCTCATATCATCTTTTCTAATTTAATAGTTTACTATATCAAATTATAAGCATGACTATATATATGTTTAAGTATGATTTTATTAGAACTTAACCATATATATTTAAAGAACAATATTTTCTATGAAAATCTTATTACCTAATATTAATGTGTAACTATTACTCTCCATGTTTCGCTAAGGGTCCCTAGAGTCCATTTGAGTTTGATCCTAGTAAATTTGCTAAATTCTAAATTATGACGTGAATATATTTTAATATTTGAAATACCAATTTTTACTTAGTATTACTTATTGAGTTGTTTACAATATTAACTATAGCATTAATCAAAATCATATAAATTTACATAAACTTTGAATTTTATAATTTACATAAGTTGACTAGGAAAAAAAATCAAATAAGATTTCTTTATGAAGTGGAGGGAGTGTTGAAACATAAATATATTAATAATATATATTTAATACACATTTCTAATTGTATTACTTAATAAAATCTACATCACAGTTGTATTTAATAATTTAATAAATTATTATTATATAACTTTTAATTACATACAAAATTTAATTATAAGTTAGATATTATAGTTTTATAAGGAACCAATTTTGGTATGAGGATCATCTTACTAATGTTAATCTATTATTAAAATATAAGTATAAATACACTCACCAACCATATAATTCGATTATTAAGTTTAAAAATAAAAATCAATTACTCTATCATAAAGTATCTATAAAATTATACCAACTATATTATACCAACAAACTTAGCACGATTGTAAAGGTTAGTTATTGTATACATCTAAAAATACAACTAATTAGATAATTCATTTCTCCTGAACTTATGAATCACATAAATTTTCAAAATGTAAAATTTTCAAATTAATTTTAAAGTTAAAACGAGACTTGTTTTTTACCCTAGGAGTATTTTTTTAAAAGTGTATAAAAAAATGCATGCAGATACAATTATTTTTTACCATGTAGAAAGTTTCTGCAGCATGGTCCAAATTCAAGTGTATTTAATAATGCTTGTTTTTTGTAAAGGTGTTAATTGTTTTAGAAAATGCACAATTGCTTTTGTTTCCTTTTTGGAAATGTGAAGGAGAAGGAGGCTAGAGTCACTAGGATTTTAGGTAGTGATTTCAATTTTCACAGGTGTGTAATTACACACATTTGAGGGTAGGTGCGTTAGAACCTGGAATCTAGATTATGGAACATTGTTGACACTAGACAGACATGTTGCCTACCCTTTTGAGTGGCTTAGATCTAAATTATGCATATAGCTTTTGTTACAAGTCTTTTTTAGGCTAAAACTTGAAAATAATAGTGCCTATAATAAAGCAAGCACATAAAATTAGCAAGTACTTTTTGTTAAAACTATAACTCACAATACAGATGTTAAGCTTTAATTTTTATTATTATCTCTTTTTCAATAGAAAAATACTTTTTCTCTCTACCACTCTTTCTCATCCTCTATTTTATCTCACTGTTTTTCTCCCAATTTCTCTGACATTTTAATGAAAACTTTTTTTCATTTGTTATTTATGTAATAATTTTCAAATATATATATAATACTAACTAAAGTGCTTTTAAAATAGATAGAAAAGTATTTTTGGGAAAACTTAATTTCTATATTTTTGAAAAAATGTATTACATCTAAAATAAAAAACTTGTCACAATCAATCTTGTAAAATGCTTTTACAAAATAATTATCAAATTTTATTCGACATTTTCGTGAAATCAGTTTCATCAATATTCTTTTAGTAAAAGTGTTTGTCAAATGGGCCCTATATTATAATGGGTGAAGGGGGAATAGGTATGGTGGGGTTGTGATGTAAGAAATTAATGAGGACTCAGGAGTTCCCTATTGTTGTAGAACAGTAGAGGGATATGGCAAGGGGACCAATTGCTTTTATTGTGTACCTTGGCCCACCTGTCATTTACAGTGACTGAATGCTTGAGGTTCTTTTCTTGTTCACTAACCTCCCTTTTATTTGTGGGTGGCTCAAAATAAGGGTATAATTATGCCTCTTCATGCTCAAGTCAATGCTCTTGGAATCTTGATGGTGGCCTCCCTTCTTTGCTACTACCTGGCATTAGCCATGGTTGGATTTAACCCTAAAATTATGGACACGTAATGATGAGCTCCACTTGTTCTCTTGTCAAGGGACTCGTGATCATGTGAGCCCTTGTGCGTTGAAGCCAGTAGGTGTTAGAAATGGGAAAACATCATATTTGAGAATTGAGATGGTCAATTATCTTGGAGACTGTCATCATGGGTTATAATATTTTTTTATATTTTATGATATTAATGTTGAGAAACACCTATAGATATTAGTGGTTGAAAAACATATTCTTGATTGTCAGTATCCCTTAATTCCTAGCAGAATGGCTTGGTATTGATGTAAATTATCCTCCTTGTAATGACAAAATAATAAATTTGAGGCTTTGAGCTTATTAGTTGTAACGTCACTCTAAACTCATTGATGGTTATGAGATAATTGTTAACAGACTTCCAAGTTCAACCAGCTCAGCTACTTAACAACCCCCCCTCCCCCAAAAAAAAGAAAAAGAAAAAGAAAAAGAAGATACTTCCAGCAAAGAGGTTAGAGCTGGATACATTCTGAAGTGTGGGTATTGGGACTTTAGTTATTGTAGGACCTTGCAAGATTAAGAAAATTATACTTCAAATAGCCAAAACCCTTTAATTTTGAACCAATTTCTAGTCAAAACCAATTTATTTTCCCACATGATTTCATGAAAGATAGATTCTCATTTGAAAAATGAGTCTGGTATGTGGCCAACTTGTTTTGCCAGCCTAAATTAATGAGGCCATAGACTCATAATAAGATGTTGGCTTCTGATAAATGATGGCTTTTATATAAAAAAAATCAAATGGGTAAAATAAGATGTTGGCAACATGCGGAACTTTTTTGTTAATAAAAACAATCTGCATAATAAAGCAAATACAGTCCAGATGCAAGCCATAAAAGCTCTGTTGTAGAATTCTATTTAAAGTTGCTGGAAAAAATAAATCTGGTATAGTATGTCTCAACAGCATGTTCAACGGCGACCTGATCTTTCATTTTTTATTTAACTCTCCGAATTCTTAAATCAGACATGGCATGTTCCACACACAATCAAATTCAATGGAACTCCGTGACAGGAAGCTTATGTTGTTATTCAGAAACATATGTTATGGCAAATCCATAGAGTTGCTGCAATATGCTTCACAAGATGATACTTCTGGGTTATTTTTAACCGTTAACATGTTTGATACTTTTTCTCTATGAAATTCTATGCAGATCGTAAGAACTCACTTTGGATTTTGTTATTTTTACTTTTACATATTAAGGAAGGCAATATAGTATCAACAACAAAGAGATAGCCAACACTCAGATGGTGTCTTATTAATTTCTTTGATAACTGTTAGGTGGCTAAATTTTGTGCGGAGAGAATGCATGAAGTTCTTGCAGAGGAGTGGGATCGAGAAAATGTTGATGGACTTCAGTGGCAACAAAAGTGGGAAGCAGCATTCTCTAGCAGTTTTGAGAGGGCAGACAATGAGGCCCACACGGAGGCACTAGCACCCGAAATGGTTGGTACAACTGCTGTTGTGGTGGTTTTATCAGGCTGCCAAATCATCATATCTAATTGTGGTGACTCAAGGGCAGTGCTTTGCCGGGGAACAGAAACGATCCCCTTAACTGTTGATCAGAAGGTTGTTTTAATCTCTTAATTTCTGATTACATTGATTATTTGATTCATGTAGACTATGTTACACTGACTCGGGCACAAGTATTGGGTTTGAGTCAATGTTACCTAAATCGTGGTTTGATGTGGTACGTGGATGAAATCGGGAGCAAAAAACGTTGCTTTTCATGGTATGGAGTACTGTAGGGATAGATTCATTCAAATTGCTTAGTTGATACGAAATATGTTTATTCAGAACGTGGTACACTAGGAATAACTTTTAAAAATGATAAAGTTAAATCTAGTTGATATATAGTTGAAACCAGCTTAGTAGTTTCTAAGCATAGTGTCAAAACAAGAGCATTTTGAACGAGATTAAGCTGTTACACCATGTCACCACTTAGTTGAAACCCACAAGGCACTCATTTGGCTACATTAGTTGGCATTCCCTAGAATCTCTAGATTTATTGATTTGATTATTATAGTTTGTAAATATCCTTGATAGAGGTTGATTCTAGCTAGTTGATCCATCTAAGCCATTGGTTATATGGTCTAAAGGGGCTATATAAGAGGATGCTCCTCATTTATAATTCATAAAGCAAAGTTGTAATCGTATTTGTGCAATAGAATTTAACTAAATAGAGGGATAAAGTTTTGTATCGCCACATTTGTCTGGAACGTCTAATAGCCAAGTCATTTGCATGTTTTCAGTTCCCATTGATGTGTTTTTCTCTTTTGATATATTGTGGTAAGGATTATGATCTTAAATATGAGAAATTATTCATCTTGATTGACTAATGTGTGTATGTATGTAAATAAAGTTTCTTATTTATGGTCAAACAAGTATATGTTTAGGGGTCGATCAAAGATTTTCACCAGATCATTCATTTGTTGACCACATTTTAAGGTATATTAATTTTCTTGTTGCTATTACAGCCTGACAGAGAAGATGAACTCACAAGAATTGAAGAGCAGGGAGGCAAAGTCATTAACTGGAATGGTGCTAGGGTGTTTGGAGTTCTTTCCATGTCCAGGGCTATAGGTATATTCTCTCTTTATTTTGTTTTGTATTCTCTAAAAGATAATTTACAAGGCTTGCTTGTTTAGTAATTTTACAATACTTGCATTTTATAATCTTTTGTGGAAACGTTAGTTAGGAGTATAAGCTAGCTTTTTCATGTTAGCAAATTTTCTGTAGAAGATTAAGAACTTTGTGAAACAATTTGAAAGGTTGAAACTAGAGTATTCCCTACTAAATTAGTTTTTATATTTTATTCTTTCTATAATTCCATAAATATTGCTCATGTAATAATGTGGATGCATGGATAGACTGCATCCCACTGTAAGAAGGAAGATCACTGCCATGATGCATAAATCGTAGAGTTGTGAATAAAGAAGGCTCAACAAAAGAAAACTATGGATATGAGAATACTGTGGAGAAATTTATTACTTCCAATTCCTTTGTAGTATCTTTTTTTATTTATTCTCACTGCTGAATATATTGTGGTAAAATGTTTAGATTTCAAAATGTAATTCATTAAGTTTGCAGTTTTCTACTCAAAGTGTGTGATTGAAAGTTTCATATTCTTAAACGACAGTAATCATGTATAGTACGAATCATAGTAAATGTGCTTAATCTTTCCACAGAATGGCAGTATCATTGTAATAGTGCTTTAGTATCTTAAATTCAAAAACAAAAGAAACACTTCAGTTGTGAATGGTTGACCTTCACGATCCTTTTGTTTAATTGTTTTTCCAAGTCATAAATCCTTTATATCTCTCCTAGACTTGATGAATTCCTCCTCTTCGTCTTTATTATAATTGGCTAATTTATTATTTGATTTTCATTTTCACAATGATTGCCGACCCACCTCAGACTTGCTGGGTTGGGTGGCCAGGTTAACACCCCTCATCGCTTCTGTACCCGAAACAGAAGCCAACGCATAACCTTGTCTCCCCTAAGTGTTATCGAATGTATGTTGATAATTATGACCGATTATGGGAGTTAGTACAACTTGATGGCGTTTCTAGTAATATTCGCTGTGATAATATCATCATTAAACCATTTTATAGGATCACTCTGTAACAAAGTAGTAGCACCTCCAGGTCCAGGCATAGTTATTAAAATCGGACTGGTTGGAAACCGGATCTTTAACTGGTCCGGTTCGTCAAAAATATTGGATAAGCAAAAAGACCGGGAAGACTTGTCTGGACCGGACGGTATTCTAAAACCGGTGCCGGTATTTGAAGAACGCTCCGATACTGTACCCAAGTCCCAAATACAATCTCAAAACCAATTTCACACATCAACACCTAAATTAATGCCCAAATCAGTTTCAATTTCTATAAATCTTACATGCACATATTACCAAAGTTGATTTTGGGACTACAAAAATCTCATAATTGAGAACTTAATGAGAAAAGAAGAAGAAGAAGAAAGATATAAGAATGAGGGAAAAAAATTAAGAAGAAGAAGAAAGATCAAAGAGAAAATACACACAGCCTTCATGAGAGAAGAGAGAGAAATTATGTGGGAGGATGGGTAGATGGTGAGAAGAGAAACTGTGAGAGTGATATACATCTGTTAAGAGACTGAGGTGAGAAGAGAGGGAATATAGGCCTTGATTGTTGGCACAAGTTTCTGTCTCTTGTGATGGGTATTGAGTTGTTGATTTATCTTATTTTAAATTTTCAATTAATTTATCCTTTTTTAAGCTTTAAAGTCCTTTTATACTTGTTGACTTCTTGCTCATGTAATTTTTTTGGGATAAGTTAAAACCATTGGGTTTTGTTAAAGCCCATAAGTCCATGACCTCCTATGTTTAGCAATCATAATAATAATAATAATAATAAATATATATAATAATAATAATAATATATGACCTTTGGGCTGCTTGGTCAATCATATAGGTTTTGGGAGGTTTTGTTATAACAATAATGCACGCTAGTTTAATCTGTTAGTTTAGATTTGGTGTTTGGTAGTTTTTTAAATAAAAATTAATATATTTATAAGAAAATTTATTAATTTACAGCACATACTACTATTTTTTAGTAATATAAATAAAATTTAACTATTTAATAATAAATATCCGGCTCAACCGGTTTAAAACATGGTTCAATTGGTTGAACCACTAAACCGTTAAACCCGTGTCTTGGCCGGTCCAGTGTCCGGTCCGATTTTGATAACAACGGGTCTGGGTAGAATAGGGATATTTCCCCTGTAGCTGGCTAGCTGCTGTTTAATACATTTTTATTTACCGAAAAGAAGAAAATGAAAAGACGTAGCATCAACGATACCCGACAACAGATTTAGCACTAAGCCGCAGTTCAGTTTGCAACCGAATCATGTTTGTACCATTTCAATTTTTGAAATTTTTTTCTTTTTATAAATAAAAAATAAAATGTAATGATACTCCCATTAAGTTCAGCTACTTTCTTCAGAGTATTACAAAAGAAATAAAAGTAATTGTCACTCTGTCTTTTAGCCAAATGAATATCATTGAGGTTCTCTTCATTGCCCCCAATAATTAAACATTTACAAAGTAGAAGGAAAAAAAATGTAATTGTTTCAAGGTCTTTCTTTCAAGAACAGTTTGTGGAATATAAATAGCAACTTTGAGTGTCAACTGTCAACTGTAGGAGCTACTTATGTAGATACACATATATATTGGTTCTGCCAAAGCTTGTAAAAATTTAATCCATTTGAAATTCAATAAATATTTATATATACCCCAGAACACTACAGGAAATTCTAATAATCTTAGGCTACATTTCTTATGGATCCGAGATGCGTCTTTGGCAAACACTAATTGGTTTATGGCTAATGTTCTAGGTGACTGGTACTTAAGACCGTGGATTATTCCAGTGCCTGAGATAACGTTTGCAACAAGAAGTGATGAGGATGAGTGTCTTATTTTGGCAAGTGATGGTCTGTGGGATGTCATGTCAAACCAGGAGATTGGGGATGTGGCTCGCCGCCTTCTAAGACGACACCGCAGGTCTATGGTAGAAGATGAAGTTCCAGCGGCACAAGTCGTTGCTGATTACCTAACTGAAATAGCTATGGGGAGAAACAGTTCTGACAACATCTCTGTTATTGTTGTGGATCTAAAATCAAAGAGAAAGCGGCAGCAAAGGCTATAGTAAAGAGGAATCTTAGAAATCCAACTCTCACCTTTTGAAGGCTAGAGTTGAGAAAAGGCATATACAGCAAGACCTTGTCCGACTCTTATCAACAGGTGACCACCTTTTGACACATACTGTGCTGACTGGTGATAGACTCTGCTGCTGGTCACTGCTTGACTAGGTTTGTTACTATTAGTACGAGATCAATCCTTACTTTTAAATTGGTTTGGTCAACCATTAAATATAAAATGCAAGTTGAAAAAATAATAAAAATGCTAAATATTTTTATGTTGAAGTTCCATATATACAAATTAAGAAAGGATGGAATAAAAATTGAATTTTTTCCTTGAACTATCAAACCCAAACTGAGTAAATATCATGGAAGAATATGAACACTTTATACGCTTCAAAACCTTTAATGCTTGTAAGGGATCTTTTAGTTAATGTGCCAAGAGAGAGATTGAGCTAATGAAAAATGAGTTTTACCTGATACTAATGGCTGTGAAATTTGCAGAAGTGGTGGATTTTAGTATAAGAAAATTTCAGGATTATGATCTTCATGAGGTCAAGTGGGTAATAGTGGAGTCTTGCGAAGTGAGAAAAGTTTCATGACATTCTAGTGCTCAATCTGTATTCAATTCATTCAGAAGGAAGATCTTCTGCGAGCTTGTGTCCTCGCTGTACATCTTTGTATTGGTTTCTTACTTCTTATATATAATGGTGAATAAACTTGTACTGGGCACTGGGCAGGGGTTACCCATAATTTGGTGGTCTTGGATTTTAGATGTCATACCACCAATAGTTCAAAGAAAAAGTTTGTTAGGAATCTGTACATTCTGTGTCATTGAATAATGTAAAACCATTACGCAGAAGTGATCTTATGTACAAATCTAATTCTAAACATCATTTATTCTTCTGGCTGATATAAGCAGTTCATACTCCTATGTTAATCAGTTTTTGGCCAATCTAAGTTTCTATTAATTTGCTCTCTCCTACTACAATGTCGGTTATTATATCAATGTATTTATTCGTTCTTGACTGTTTTTCTTGGGTTTTACCTGCTAAACTGAAAGCAAAATTGACAGTGTTAAAAAAAAATTCTTTAATTGTGTAGATGTCTGTTAATATTCTGATACCATGTCTGTTTTATTGGGTATAAGACAATATAGTCTTCGGTCGACATAGATGGAGGGCAAAAAAGCTTCCTGATCATATAATATTAGAAATTTGGAGTTTTATTTACCTTAAAAGATTTTCTAAATAAGAAATAGATGAACATCTCTATTCATTTTCTTGAAATCTTTAGCTTGAAACTTGTGAAGCTTCTACGTATAAGACCATATATCTATCTTTTTTATGTTAGCTTTGCCCTTTCACTGAAAATTTTAGGCCTACTCTGAAGCCAACTCCACCAGGTAAAGGTGTAAAGTGTAAACAAAGAAAAAACAAAAAAATTAAAATACAAATTCGACTTCTTCTTGTTCACCGGTAAATGTAAGATATAAACTCTGCTCAGCACAGATGGATCAATTGGTCATGTGGAAGTTATCATGATTAGGGACATTCATAAACCCTAGAAGTGTGTCATGTTATTAAATCCTTCCTTTGCACTAAGGTCATGTCTTGGCCTCTAGTATTGGCTCCTAACCTTAACTTTGCTAAGATTAAGGTCTTGTACTTTTAAATATTATGTAAATTACAATATAGGTGGAGAAATTTCATGTTAGTCACCTGTAGCACCTACATTTGGATTGGTAGTAGAGGTAATCTTCATCTCATGATGATCTGTATGACAAGAGTTACAATTGGAAGCAATATTATTTTTTGCGGAAATGAAATAACCCCCATTTTTGATAATCTGAAGATTATTATTATTATTATTATTATTATTATTATTATTATTATTATTATTATTATAATTATTATTATTATCATTAATTACTCCTATTTGTCGCTATTGCTTTAGAGAGAGTTGGTGAGTGTTGAAGTAATTAAACATTAATTAAATTTCCTCTCAATTCATTAATTGTTACGTGGTGAAGGATAAGTGTATACAATATAATAAATCTGTGAATTGGATTTGAAAGCAAGTTCAAGAGTATGATCCAAAAATATGCTGCTTTTGCCAAAAGCAGTTGCGTGCTTTTAATTGTGACATTGCTCACATTGATGAGGGATTATCATAATTAAGTCTGTTTGAGTACATTTACTGCAGTTTCTAATCGCTGCAGCTATATAGCCCCCTCTTGAGTTCCTCATCTGTTTGCTCCAGAAACCAAGACCTTACAGCCACCTGATTGTCTGCATACCGGAAACATATTCAAGGATGGACATCAATCGCCTGCTACAACAGATTGCCAACACAAGGCAACTTCTGTTTGATGAGGTTTTGCTCTTGATCCTTTGCTTTAATATTATTATGTGTTCTCCTTCTTCTTCTGCTTCCTTTTTTTTATAAAAAATTAAATAAAATTCACGCGAACCTACATTAAGTATGTAGTTACTTGCTCTAGTTTTTTATGATTTAAAACAGAATTAAGTCAATTATTTTTCTTTTGTTTCGTGATTTCATTAACTTACAAGTAAAATTTCATGCTTCTTAGTTTCTTAATTCCTGGAAAAATCTACTCAAGTAGAAAAGCGTTTTTTATTGTAACCATATTAAGATTTTTTTCATGTTTCAATGTAGAAGTGCATACTCATTCTGGTACATTCAGAGTGCATTTCTATGGAAGATAATGAAGTTATCTAGCTTTTGATACGTTCTACATCTCTAATATGATTGCTGTCAATATTCTAAAAGGCGCTAGGCGGGCGGCCAGGGGTGCTAGATGGTTTTTTTTTTATTTGAAGACAATTTTAATATTTTATCTTACATTATTCTAACAAAACAATAATATAAATCAAAACAATCTATAATAAAGATGATAATTAAATTATAGAATTAGTAGTAAGATATATATACATTGTTTGAAATAATTAAATTATAGAATTAGTGTTACTAGTAAGTAAAAACTAGTAAGCGATATCTTGATATCTTCATATATATAATTATATACGTGCTTCTTCTCTCTCAAAAATTTAAATAAATGTTATTTTAAAAAATTAGTGTGAAGTTTATTGAATGAGACATTTGATATTATTAATTATGAAATTATTTTTATTTGTGTAATTTTCAAAATTGAGGACTTAAAGAAAATGACAAATACCATATACTAAGTATGACTAACATATCCTTAACGTATTAATTTTATTCATAAACAAAATTGGTATTAAATAATAAAATTTAAAATTTTAAGAATTCAATTCATTATTAAAACTTAAGAAACTAAACATAAATTTAAGAATTATATTGAATTAAACTAAATATTACAAATGTATCATCATTTATATAATTTGAAGTTGGTACAAGTTCAAAAAATTACAACTATAATAAAATTATCTATTTTGACTTGATCTTGTTCATTTTTTATTGTGATTTGATATGCTACAACTTGCATTAAGAATATGGTAAATCATTAGAAAAATAAATATATCAAGATCTGGTTTTGGTAGTAATTTTTTTTTAAAAAAATCTCCGCCTAGGCCCGCCTAGCTCGCCTAGGCGCCGCCTAATTGGCTGGAGCGCTTTTTCACCAATTTGGCCTTTAGGCTTAGAACACTGATTGCTGGTCTTTACTAAAGGTGTAGACATCGTGTTAGTGAAAATTATACTCAGATGTTTATATGTAATGTCCATGTTGCAAACCCAATGTTCTGTTACTGTCCAGGTGTTGGTGTTGGTGTGATTTCTAACCTTATTGATTTATTATTGGATTTTCAAGGAATTTGGATTTTAGTTTGAAGACCACACTATTTTTTTTTAATTTGCTTCTTTTTACCTCTGAAAATCCAAATTCAAATTCCTCAAAAAATTAGTGTAGCCTAGATATCAGTTGTCAAATTGAAATATTTTTTGACTTCATTCCTGTACTTCAAATATCTGAATCTGTTGTAGCCTAGCTAATATCGGTTGTCAAAGTTGAGAGACATGGTCTAATGCATGTATTTTATAGCCCATAAGTTCTATTATACCTTCAGTTTCAGTTTTTTTAAGTGTTATTTTAGGTAAGAGAGACACAATCAGTTTTCAAGCTTAATTGTTCATTTTACGTATATGCTTTATACATGAAAATGTCTATAAATTATTCAGAGTTCTTTCATTTGTATTTAACGTGTCCTTCTGAGAGTAGTAGAAAAAATCAATTACTGAAGAGTCAATGTGCTAGCAAAAACCAATAATAAGATTGGGTTTTTCAGAAACACTTGAATAAAGAGTTTCTTCATCTGGAATACTTGGAAAGAAACAATACAAACCCGTCCTTAGTGGAGAATGTTCTAGATTCTTATTTTGCACGGTCAGCTTGGATGATCACTGCGGTGGAGCATCAACTGTGAGTACTTTAATTTGACAATTTTCAATTTAATTGTATGGTTATTCAGAATAATGATTATTATTTATTTATATATTCTTTAACACTTGACAGAAAAAAATCTACCATTGATTTTTCCATACTGGATAATATAATTGATCAGCTTGGAAGGCACACCACATGGTAGGATTTTTTAAAAAAAAAAATTTCGTGGGGATCCTAATTAATTCTTGTGAAAGTATATTCTTTTTTCTTATACTCAATATTCTCAGTTTCATAGGCCATTATAAGTTGCATTGAGCATCATCTTCAAAATTATTGATATTATTTATGTGGTCGTCGTTGATCTAATTATCATTACTATTTCTAATTTTTGCAGGGTTGGAGCAAACAATGTAATGCTTAAATTTAATCAGTTAAGTGTATGCTTAAATGAAAGACAAAGTATTCAGAGGTATTGCGAGTAATGTACTTATTCTCTATTTTTTCTATTTCCCAGTAATATTCTACATGCATGTTCAAAGGCTTTATTTTATGAGTTATACATAGATGCATTTTGAGGACCTCCCAATAATTATATGATTTATGTATGAATGTAAGCAGCTGCAAGGATGCTTGCCAGCAGCTGAAGCTAGAAAGGGAAATTTTTAAGAATAAACTGGAGTTCTATTTTCGGGTAAACCCTTCTCCCAACCCTACACACTTTATTTTTATCTCTTCTTATCAACTATCATGTATCTTACGAAAATATTTTAATTTTCAACTTCTTTTTTTTGATATTTCAGATGAAGCTGTGGGATCCACCTGAAGTTATAGATGATCGGCCGGAGTACGACGGTGAGAGTGATTAGTAGAAGATGTAACCTGCCCTACAAATTGTGCTAACAATAAAAAGAATAAATAAATATTTCCGGTTTTAAATATGGTCTGTTGTTTGTTGGGGGATATTTGGAACTTGTTCTGCAATAAATAAAGTAATTATTTTTCTTGTCTGTGTTAAAATCTCTCTGTTATGCTATGATCTGTTATGCAATTGATATTGCACGACTCTGTTTGCATGATATTTTCACATAATTCTTTTGCATGAAAATGGGACTCAATTTATATTCATTTGAGAGAGGATTATGCGGACATATCAATAACACACGTGGAAATATTATTTTTCATTTTGCAAATATTCCCTCGTAATACCATTTTTGACTTTATCATTATTTTTTGAGAGCTAGACTATTTTTTAATATTTTTTTCGTCGACCCATAGAGTGATATAAGTATATGTTTTTTTCAAGTAAATTAAAAATAGAGCTGTATGGTTCTTGGTCCAGCGATAACTCTTGCCTTGTGATTTCCTTGAGGTCACGGGTTAGATTATTTCAATTTTTGGGTTTGTGTAGAAATTAGCAAAACAAAAATAATTTAATAATAATTTAAAAATAGAGAGTATAAGTTGGAAAAATTTAACTTTTGCATAACTTCCTTTGAAGTATGAACGGCCAGGGCACTTGTGGTCGAGTTAGTAGTAGAACCTAATAATTGCAATAACTAACTTGAGAAGGAGTCTTGGCGGGTGTTTGATAAAAATTTAAATGAATCTGAATTTGAATGAGTTGAATTTGAATCTGAATTAAAAAAATTGTTTGATAATTGACATGTCTGAAATATCTGAATGACAAAATTTTATTATTTTATCCTCCTGAAAAAATTCAAAATTGTTGTAAATTTATTTAATATTACTTAATATAATAGTTAATATTTTTTTTTTAATTTTTTTTAAAAAAATTTACTTCATTCATCCATTCAGCTAAAAAAATCTGACTTAACCATTCAGCTCGTCAATCTTACCAATTCAAATTCAGGACCAAAAACAAATGCAATGCATGGATTCAATGATTCGATTCAAATTTCCATTCATTTCTAAACAAATGTAATTCTTAGATCTTTGTTTGTTTATATTCGATTGTCTCTTAATGAATTTACTTCTTATTATTAAGAGGCGTGATATTGTTTGTTTTGTTTTTGTTACCTCTGAATGCCTCTTAAACGGTAGAAGATGAAAATAAAATCTTAATAATTAAGAGGTACTCTTAATGAAATTTTTGATAATTTTTTTATATAAATATATTCAACAATATTATGCACTCATTTTATTAAATTGAATATTTAAAATTATTAAATAAAATTTTACCCTTTAAAATGGTAAAATAGTGTCATTAAGAGACAACTTACTTTTAGTTATCAAACAATTTTTAGATTCGCACCTCCATAACCATTCGGATGATCTATTTTATTAAGACATCATAATCATTCAGATCTTAATTCCCAAGTTTATCAAAGACAACCTTACTTTAATCTTTAATTTGAATTTATTTATTTTGTAAAGCTTTAAAATTAATTCTAATTTATTTAATTTTAATTAATATAATCGTTGATTTCACTTGCTGACCTTGAAAAATTAAAATGACACACTTTCTATTAAATGAAAATAGTATGAATATTTACGGTTAAGGATGCCACCCTTACTAGCTCGTATCCTCGACCTTAGATACATACCACCATGGCACCCTTCATGGTTTTAAAATTCACCAATTATCAATTCTAAAGTAAACTATTTTGTGACAATTAGAAAACACCACACCCACCCCTCTAACTATTTCGCCGGAGATGTTATTCACCGGAAAGTATAAGCCGTTCAACTCCAACTTACCAGTTCGATTTCATGGGTCTCTTATTAAGTTTCTTCATTCTAATCCCGCGCTTGCTTAAATCTGGTACACTTTCTTTTATTTATTATGAAAAGTTTTTGCAAATTTGAATATTAGAATTGGGTAACTGCTAAAATAACACTCTCCTCCCTCCTTTCCAAAATCAGAGACTGTGAAATAAAAAAATTCAAAATTATATGAATTCATTTAAGTTTTGAAGGTAATTAGTGTTTATTTACAATAGTTGTAGTTGTTAAATACAATAAATCTATTTTTAATTTTAGGATTTGGCGTCGGAACCGAGTAGATGTTTGCAATATCAATTTATTGAATGTTTGATTCACTGTTGTTTGTGGAATGCAGATCATAGTAAAACAGTTCAGTCAAACGGTATCAGTAAGGTAATGTACTTCAAGTTCCCAAATCCTTGTGTCTGCTTAATTTTAGGACTCCCTGGATTCATGTTTAGACTAATGCAGCGTTTGTGAGTTTTGGACGGATGAAATGTGAAGGAAAAATATAAGAAGGGTAGAAATTTGAAAGGATGAAAAGTGATTATAATTTTTTCTTGATATTTTTGTGAGTTTTAGAAAGGAATAAAAAAGATGAGATTTTAATTATATTTTTCCATGTTTGTGAGTTTAAAAGAGGAGGGAAAGAAAGAGAATATTTTTATTTTTGAACTACATTATTACTATATTACTCTTATATATTAATGTAATAAATGACTTGATTTATTTTGAAAAGTTACTTTAGGTAATATAAAATATTTAATTTTTCCATTATTTATCATCCCTCCAAATCCTCTCACTTTGGAAAGTTTTGAATCAAAAATGAAATTAATTTTACCTCCAAATTATTTTCCTTCCTCCCTAGTAGAGGTGGCAAACGGGCGGACAGTGTAAGACCCCAACTTATTATAAATAAAATCAAATTTTTTCTATTTATTATTTTAAAATAGTAAGGGTTGATTTGATTAATGTGATTAGTTATGGGTAAAATGCGCAAATATTTTAAATATGCAAGTGGTTATAAAATATTCATTTTTATCGGAGAATATTAGTTTGGTGGTGGAATATTCTTACCGTCGGGGAATATTAAATGCGATACCTTGTGACCTTGTGTAGGCCCCATAACTGGGAAGCGATTGGATGAAGAAAAGCGATAAGTATAAGTTGTTTATAAATAACAGGCGTAGTTATTCACAATTAATCTTGTTAGAATACCCGTTGGTTAAAACACAAGAAGATTACCAGTATTGCATCAATTATTGACTCTTACGTGGGAAGACATTACTCGATAATTATTACGATGAGTTATTTATTCAATATTTTATTTTATTGATTCAATAATTGCTACATTGATATTTTATATTATTGTTGTTTCAATAATTGTCACTACTGGCGATATTTTCATTATCGGATCAATAATTCATATTATTTGAATAATATTATTAGATAACATTATTGGCAATGTCTGAAGTTACATACAAGGAGAGATTTGGTCACCTAATTGCTTGCGAGTGAGAAAATCCTTATTGAAAAGCCCGGGCTAATCGATTGTCAATATTGTGATTCTGTAATATTATTTGTGAATAATTAATTATTGATTTATATGATAAATAAAATATTCATTTTATGTGGATATAGATGGAGAAAATTTTTAATGTGACAATTGTTGAAAAATTGTTATTTTATCTTTTCTGATAAATAATTCATTTAAATATATTATTATATTTTAATAATATAATAATGGTGATATTTTTACAATAAATGTGAGATATATGAGTATATGAGGAGGAGGAGTATTTTTGTTACAATTAATGTTTAAAACATGTTAAACATGTCGGTGGACCTCATTTATTGACTGAAATTTGATTATAGCCTGTAAAATCGCCCGTTTGTGGATTTCGATCAATTTTTGTTTGGAATTTGGAAAAACTTTCTTCTGCAAAGTTGTAGATAATGGAATTTCCTATGGAAAAGACATAAGGTTTGATTTTTTCTGATAAAAGGGCTATTTATTATGAATTATTGAAGTTCCGAAGTTCCGAAATAATTAATTTTTGAAAGTTTTAATTTTGTTTATTAAGAAAAACGTTTTTTCCATTTAATGGGCCTCACTTGCACATGTTAGTTGCTGAATTCAGTTGTCTTAGGTGTGCGTAGGAATGTTGAGTAAAAATAATATTATTATATTAAATTTTACTGCTTTTGGTGTTACAAGCATTTTCCTATAAATAGGGTCTTGGGTTAGAATTGAAAATCACACCGTAAACTAAAGTTTTCTCTCTTTCTCTCTATATTATCCAAATAGTATTCTTGTGAGTATTTTGATACTTTGAGTGTTGCTATATCTGGTCAAGTTCCTTCAACACTATATCTAGTATTACAATCGGAAGATCTTTTTTTTAGAGTAAGGGATATTATTTTTTTTAAATGATATTATTTCTTCTAATATCATTATGCGAATATTGATAAGATTTTTCTTGTAAAATTCTTGTCTTTTAGTGTCGGGGTTACTATTCATGTATACTCGGCCTTATTCACGTATCTGACAACTATTCACGAATACTGACCTTTATTCACGAAAAATTAAATTTTTATTTTTGTCCAAAATATCTATTATGGATACTAGCTTTGATTGTATCCATATTTTTGATCATTTTGAATTTTACTTCACTATGATTATTAATGAAGTATTTTTGAACTTGAATTTGTTTAAAAGTACCTAATCCTTAATATTTGTTCTTTTGTTTCATTTGGATTCGTTTTCTTTAAAATATTTTTTATCATCCTCGGTCCTAAATGATGATATTCTTGAATATCTTTGGCTCAGTAGTGCAAAGATTAATGATTTTCTTATGAATATCTTTGGCCGTAGTGTAAAAGATGAGCAGTGTTGAGATGAACATGACTAATCGATGAATATCTTTGGCACATAGTCTGAAGATGAATATTTGATTCAAGATGAATATTGATTGATGTTACGAGGATAAAATAATGATGATGGACTTTTAAATTCATAAATTATAATAGATTTCATTCTCTACGTAACTCATCTATGAATTATTATTTCCGATGCGAATATTGATCTGAAACTTGTTGTCTATTGTATTTTATCAAATTTTTCTCTGTTGAAGACTAACGATAATTTGCTCTGTATTATCTTAGTCATAATATTCTTTACTGGGCTAGTTGAGCTAACCCTTTTCCTATTTGTTTCATTTTTCTTCTCAGGAGGCGAGAATGTAGCGAGTTCTAGTCGGGGTGTGGAATGATGATTCTAGAAAGTTGTTTTAGTAGTACTCACTATTTTTATAAAATAATGTACTAATAATTGTAATGAGGACTTATTTGGATGTGAATATTGTCTAGATGGCAATATTTGTATTTAAACTCATAATTTTCATGTTGTATTAATAAAGTTGTAGTTGTTTCTGTACCATGTTATTGACGACTCAAAATGGGTGATGTATACCTATTTTGGGGTTAAATCATGAAGTGACCGGAATAGAAGCGCAGGCGAACTGACAATAGTCCGACCAAAAAAAGCCCGGGTTTTAGCGATCTGAAAATGTAAGGCCTGTGGCAGCTTGTTGGTAGGCAAGCCTACTTTTACCCTCGAACTTCTTCCCTATTTTTTATTTTATTTTTTTTGCAAAATTTTACTACACCAAAAATAGTAATAATAATAAATATTAAAAATAATAAAATAATTTATAATAAACAATAATTCTAATACATATAAACATTGTCCGCTTAATATAAACAATAATTCTACTTATTCATTTATGGATAATTACTTTTTACTGAACAGAAAGATTGAATTTTTTTTATTTTTACTATATAATCAATTGTAAATGGTGGGTGTTGCTAATCAATATAACTTTCAAAGGGTTTGAACACTTATTTATTTATTTATTTACAAGTCTTGTGCTCAAGCCTCATAACCCACAAGTATCAAAATTTTGTATAAAAAAAATAAAAAATAATAATTAATGGAATTAGGGTAAAAACATGCGCATTTTCATGGGCTAAACAACTTAAGCCTTGGGCAGTATAATGAAGCGAATTAAACTAACCACCGTGAACTGAGCCTCTTTTGCCATGTCTACTCCTTAGATTTGGAAGAATTTTAATTATTTTCCATTCCTTTTATTTCCCCTAAAAAAAACAAACATAGTATAAGTGTGAGACCCCGAATTTTATGAAATAAAAGTATTCAATTTTTTTATTTTGGTGAATAGTTATATTGATAAATGTTTAAAGTTAAGGGTGACATTTGAAAAAATTTCAAAGTAAGTGATGATGAAGTTTTGTTTTATTAGTATTATTAATGTAATAAAAGCAAATGCTTTTTATATAAAATAGAATACTTTTATAAAGTTATTAGTTTTATTAGGCTAATAGTAAAATCTTTTTATATAAAAAGCAGAATACTTTTATAAAGTTATCTGCTTTTATTAGATAATAATTAGAATATATTATATTTTATTATGCATAGTGTTTCAGATAATGCTCTGCGTAGTGTTTGCATAGTAAAATCTTTTTATATAAAATAGAATACTTTTATAAAGTTATTCATTTTATTAGATTATATATAGAATATATTATATTTTATTTAAAAGATTTTGCTTTAAATATGGATAGTCCGATTAAAAAGTAAATCAATCTGGACCGTTTCATGAATTAATTACTATCGCAATCCATTCTTACATAAATAGAAGCTCATTCCTTTATTATTTTTTACGAATTCACTGAAACTTCTAGAGAGAGAGAAAACTATAGAGAGAGTTCTTCTTCTATAATCTTGGCGTATTTCTTTAGAGTTTAAGAAAGCTTTGAAGCGTAGTCTGAAGTTTTCTTGAGTATATCCTCATACTACCAATTGAGTACTCTTCTTCAAAGGTAAGTGTAAGACCCAAAATTTTTTTAAATAAAAAGAATTTCCTTTATTTATTATTTTGAAATAGTAAGGGTTGAATTGATTAATGTGGATGGTTAAGGGTTAAATACATGAAATATTTCAAAATAAGCAGTGGTTATAAAATATTCATTATAGTCGGGAATATTAGTTTGGTCGTGGAATATTAAATGCTTTAGGGGAATATTAAATGCGACAATATGACCATGTGTGGGCCCATAACTGAAAGCGATTGGATGAAGAAAAGCGTCGAATATAAGTTGTTTAAAAAAATAACGGGCGTAGTTATTGCTTGAGATTATCTTTGTTGGAATACCCGGTGGTTAAAACACACTAATCTGCGTTGTTGAGCGAAGTAGCACGGTATTGCACCAATTATTGATTCTTACGTGAAGAAGGCACTACTCAATAATGGTTACGATAATTACTGTTCAAAGATTTTATTGAGTTAATAATTCTTTGTGTTGATATTTTATATTCTTTGTTGTTTGATAATTGTCATTACACGATATTTTTCATTATCGAAGCAATAATTCATATTATCTGAATAATATTATTAGATAACATTATTGGCAATGTCTAGAAAGTTACATCTAAGGAGAGGTTTGGTCACCTAATTGCAATTATGCCAGATGAAGAAGAAGAAATCTTATTGGAAAGCCCCTCTTTCTGAGGAACCTGCACGGTTGTCAATATTGTGATTACGTAATATTATTTGTGAATAATTAATTATTGATTCATATGATGAAAAAATATTGATTTTATGTGGATATAGATGGAGAAAATTTTTATAGTGACAATTGTTGAAAATTGAAATTTTATCTTTTTACGATAAAATAATTCATTTAAATATATTATTTTAATAATATATTAATGGTGATATTTTTACAATGAATGTGAGATATATGAGTATACGAGGAGGAAGAGTATTTTTGTTGCAATAAATGTTTAAAACATGTTAAACATGTCGGTTGGACCCCATTTATTATTTGAAATTTGATTATAGCTTTGTAAAATCGCTTGGTTTGTGGATTTCGGTCAATTTCCATTTGGAATTTGGAAAAACTTTCTTCTGAAAAGTTGTAGAAATTGAATTTCCTATAAAAACTCATGAGATTCGAATTTTCTGATGAAAGGGCTATTTATTATGAATTATTGAAGTTCAAGCTCAAAATAATTGATTTTTGAAAGTTTTAATTATTTATTTTATGAAAAACGTTTTTTTCTTACTTTTCTAGAAGGTGGCATGTAGGGAAATGCTAGGATCTGAATTCTAAGGTTGGCGTATGAATTTGATATATATATATATTAATTTATTAAATTTTACTGCTTTGGTGTTCTAAGCGATTTTCTATAAATAGGATCTTGGGTTAAATTGAAAATCACACCGAAACTGAAGTTTTCTCTCTATATTATTGAGCGTATTCTTGTGAGTATTTTGAGTATACTTTGAGTATTTCTAGGCGGTCTTGAAGTTTCCTTGACCTTATACCCGGTATTTGATTCAAATAGAAATCTTGATCTTTTGAGGTAAGGGATATTATTTTTTAAGTAATGATATTATTTCTTCAATATCATTATACTAAAATGTTGATCTGAAGTTTTATCAAATTTGAAACTTTTTCATGTCGGGGTTCTTATTCATGAGTTCTTATTCACGAGTTACTATTCATGAGTTACTATTCACGAGTTTCTTATTCACGAGTCTTATTAAGTGAAGCGTGAAGATGTTTTTGTGGAATTTCTATCTTTTGGTGTCGGATTACTATTCACGATATCGGCACTATTCACGTATCTGACACTATTCACGTATCTGGCATTATTCATAGAAAAATAAAATTTCTTCTTTTGTCCAAAATATCTATTCTCGGATACTAGCTTTGATTGTATCCATGTTTTGATCATTCTTGAATTTTACACCACTATGATTATTTTTGAGGTATTTTTGGGCGTGGATAAAACCAAGTCTGAATCCTTAATCCTTAATCCTCATCATTTTGTTTCAACGGATTCGTTTCTTTAAAAAAAAAAATTTTCATCATCCTCGGTCTTAAATGATGATATTATGGAATATCTTTGGCACATGGTGCAAAAAGATGAATGATTTCTTAAGAATATCTTTGGCACGTAGTGCAGATGAATGATTTCTGAAGAATATCTTTGGCCAGTAGTCAAAGATGAGCAGTGTTTAAATGAACATGACCGGTGATGAATATCTTTGGCACGTAGTCTGAAAGATGAATATTTGATTCGGATGTATATTGATTGATGTTACGGGGATAAAAGATGAGCGATGAACTTTTAAATTCATACATAGAAGATAGTAGTTTGCATTCTCTACTTAACTCTTCTAATGAATTATTATTTCATTGCGAATATTGATTTAAAATTTGTTGTCTATTGTATTACTATTATATTTTTCCTGTTGAAGACTAACGATAATTTGTTGTATATTATCTTAGTCATAATATTCTTCTTGAGCTAGTTGAGCTCACCCTTTTCCTTTTTGTTCCATTTTTTCTCGGGAGGCGAGAATATAAGCGAGTGCAGTCGAGTATGGAATGAAGGTTTTAGAAAGGATTGTTTAGTAGTCCTCACCATTTTGTAAAATAATGTATCGATAAATGTGATGAGGATTTATTTGAGTATAGATATTATCTAGAAGATAATATTTGTATTCAAACTCACGATTTCTTGTTGTAATAATAAAGTTGTAGTTGTTTACGTACCGTGTATTGACAACTCGGAATAGGTGATGTATACCTATTTTGGGGGCGTCACGGTTAGGTATCGAGCTTAGGATATGATCTCTGGCGGAGATCGGGGAATAGAACTAGGAGGGAGAGACGAGTAAATCCTTCCGCTAGTGTGTCCTACCTAAGCTTATTTGTTAGTTGAATCGAGATATAGGGATATTATGTGATATATTGATTTCCTTAATTAACCTTGTTTTATGGCGATGATTGAGAATGTCGTTGAGAATATTAACAATGGAAATGAGGCCAGTGGAGATGCTGTACTCACCAGCGAGGAGAACGTGCAACAGTGGCAATGTTCCTCCCGTGAACAACACCATTGAAGCGAGATGATGAGCGAGGGGATGTTTAGAAGTTTTTTGCGATTCATACAAAAATCGAGACGAGGAAACTTCGTGTTCAAAATCTGAGGAGAAATGATAGCAATTCACGGGTTGTCACAATGACCAAGCGATTCGAAGAGTTGGGACCACGAAATTTAAGGAAAGCGGATCCGATCATGGCGGAAACATGGGTCGAACAAATTACCAAGATATTCGATGTCTTGGGATGCGGAGGAGAACGAAGGTTCCATTCGCCACCTTTATGTTCCGTGGCGAAGGCGATCTCTTGGTGGGAGTGCATGAAGCGTACCATCCCGTACTTTTCGGCATGTCTTGGGAGACGTTTGAAGCTATTTAATGATAAATACTTTCACGAAAGTGTTAAATCATATGAAGGAAGTGGAGTTCATCGATTAGAACAAAACAACATGACGGTGTCTCGATGCGAGGCAAAGTTTGCGAGTTATCCGGTTTGCACCTCATTTGGTGGAGAATGAGGAACGTTATGACGCGGATGTTTCTTAGAGGTTTGAAACCCGGATACGTCGATATCTCATTTCTCATAAACTTTCTCTCTGATTCGGATGTTGTAAGCAGGCTCAATTATTAGGCGAGATAACAAGTACGGTCAACCGAGGACCCTGAACCGAGGATCGTACCGCGAGATAGCGATCAGCGTAATAATGATAACTGCGGAGAAAAGCAGACGGACAAAATGGTTACCACTCTGGTGGTAATCATAGCCATGAAAATAGAAGAAGCGAGTCGGGAGGAGATTTTAAAAGAGGAGATTTAACAACGACCATTATGTGAAGACGACGGTCTTGCGTGACAAGCCCCGGTTCTAAGGGAGAAGAAACGACCACCGGTCGTATCTTCTACAAATCACGGAAAGAGGGACATATCGGTCAAAGCGCCCACAACAGATTCAAGGTATGCTATAATTGTGGAAAGGAAGGACATATCGCTCGAGATTATGCGATGGCGAAACCTAGTTCAATGAGGGACGGTGACTCGAAAAATATCCCGAAAAAAGTCAAAGTCAACGATTAGGGAAGGCGTTTGTTGTGGTTTGGTCATAATCGAGAGAACCCAAACGAGGTGATCACGGGTAAGCTATTTATAAATTCTTGCGAAGTTTATACCTTACTTGATCTGGGTGCTACCCATTCATTTATCTCTCCCGCGTGTGCTCAACGTTTAAACTTGACTCGGGAGAAATTAGACTTTGACTTTATCTGTGGAAACTCAGTTAGAGAAACTTTCATCACATCCACTTTGTTTATAAATCTTGTTTGATTCAAGTTGGCACCGATTACCTTACACATTGACCTTATCTCTTTAAAGATACTTGCTTTTGATGTGATTTTAGGGATTGATTGGTTAACTACTCATCATGCCAAAATTGATTGTTTTAAATAAGGTTGTTAGTTTTCATATTCCTAACCAACTGTTGTTATGCGAATTCAAACAACTAAACCATTAAAATCGATCATTTGTCATATCTAATCATAAAGCTATTCGTTTATTAAAAAAGCGGATGTCAAGCTTTCTTAGCCCATGTTATGGATTTGAATAAAGACACGTCAAATTTGAATAATATTCTGTTGTTATTGACTTTCTGGCGTATTTCGAAGAACTTCCCGGTCTACCCCGAACTTGAAGTTGAATTCTTTATTGATCTTGAACTGATACAAGCCCATTTCTAAAACCCCATATCGAATGGCTCCTATTGAACTTGAGTTAAAGGTCCAACTACGAGGAATTGTTGGACATTGGTTTTATTCATCCTAGTACATCTCCTTGGGGTGCTCTGTTTTATTTGTAAAGAAGAAAAGGCGGGAGTATGCGACTTTAGTATTGACTATCGGAAATTGAACCATCTCACCATCAAGAATAGGTATCCTCTACCTCGTATTGATGACTTGTTTGACCGATTCTGAGGGCACAATTCTTTTCAAAAATCGATCTTAGTTCTTGGATATCATCAATTTGAAGATTAGAAATGAGGATATTCAAAAGAGCGCCTTGAGAACTTCGGTATGGGCATTATGAATTCTTAGTCATGTCTTTCGGGACTAACTAATGCTCCTATGACTTTCATGGATATGATGAACCGAGTATTCAAGGAATATTTGGATCAATTCGTTGTTGTCTTTATTGATGACATCCTCGTATATTCCAAAAGCCGTGAAGATCATGAGCACCATTTGAAATTTGGTACTCCAAAGGCTTCGTGAAAACCAACTATATGCCAAATTGAAGAAATGCGAGTTACGGCTTGAGAAGTAGCATTCCTTGGGCACGTGGTGTCGAAAACATGGAGTATCTGTTGATCCGTGAAGATTGAAGCAATCTGAAGTTAGAGCAACCGAAGTCGGTGGTAAGTACGTAGCTTTTTGGGCTTAAATTGGTTATTATCGGAGATTCGTGGAAGGGTTTTCTCGAATCGCTTCTCCATTAACTTCGATTAACTTTCGGAAGGATACAAAATTTGTTTGGGCGAAGAATGCGAGAAAAGTTTCCAAGAGCTTAAGAGGAGACTTATTTGAGACTGTTCTAACAATACCATCTGGTTCGGATGGATTTGTTATCTACGGTGATGCTTGAGCAAAGGGTTAGGATGTGTTCTCATGCAACGTGGGAAAGTCATAGCCTATGCCTCGCGACAACTTAAAGAGTATGAGAGGAATTATCCTACTCATGATCTAGAGTTAGCGGCCCGATCGTTTTCGCTTAAAATATGGAGCACTATCTATATGGGAGAAAGTGGAGATATATTCGGACCATAAAAGCCTTAAATATTTCTTCACTCAAAAGAACTCAACATGCTGGCGGTGACGTTGGCTCGAGCTATTGAAAGACTACGACCACACTTATTCATACCATCCTGGTAAAAGCGAGCGTGGTAGGTAGCGCATTGAGTAGAAGATCATATCTTGAGGCGAGTGCGATGATGTCAAGTATCTGCGTAGAGCCAACTTTAATAGAAAAGTTAAGGTTGCTCAAGCCCGCAGGCAGGAGGCGATCATTATGAAGAAGAAAGTACAAGAAGGAGCTATTAGGGCGAGAATTGATGAAGAAGGAATACTTCGTGTCCACTCTGACTTTGTGTTCTAACGACTTTGATTTGAAGTCTGAAGATTATGATGGAGGCACACAATACACCATTTTGCAATCCATCACTGGAAGTACTAAAATGTATCGTGATCTTGACATACATTTTGGTGGAACAATATGAAGAGAGAGATTGCAAAGTTTATCTCGATGTGTTTAACTTGCCCGGCGTGTAAAGGCGGAGCATCTTGTACCTAAGGGTCCGTTGCAACCACTTGAGATTCCAAAATGAAGTGGGAACACATTACTATGGATTTCGTTCTGGTCTTCCTACGGTTTCTCAAGGCATCAATGCTATTTGGGTTATTGTTGATAGATTAACCAAATCTCGCTCATTTCTTGCCGTCTGGAGACTTATTCCTTGAGCGTCTTGCTAGTATGTGCGTGAATGAGATTGTGAGGTTGCATGGCATGCGATATCCATTGTTTTGGATCGTGACCCAAGATTCACTTCAAGATTTTGGGTTAGCTTGCAAAAAGCTATGGAGCGCAGTTTGCGATTTAGTTGAAGATACCATCCCCAAACCGGACGGACAATCGAGAGGGACTATTCAAACTCTTGAAGATCTATTAAGACTCTGTGTCCTAGACTTCAAGGGTAGTTGGGATAAGTATTTACCATTGGTGGAATTCTCCTACAACAACAGATTATCGAGCAAGTATAGGTGTGGCTCCATTTGAAGCATTATATGGGCCGAAAATGTAGTTCTCCATATATTTTGGATGAGGTGGGTGAAGCAACATTGTTGGGACCCGAGTTAGTCGCGATATGACTACAGAAAAGATCCAAATGATTCGACAGCGTATACAAAGCGGCACAAGATCGACAAAAGAGTTATGCGGATCTTCATCGAAAGGGCGTGGAATTTAGTGTAGGGGATCATGTATTGTTGCGAGTTGCTCCATGGAAGGGAGTTATAAGATTTGGGAAGAGAGGAAAGCTCGATCCACGATTTATTGGTCCATTTCAAATTCTTGACCGAGTAGGAAATGTAGCCTATAGACTTGCGTTACCTCAAGTATGTCTGTCTCGTTCATAATGTGTTTCACATATCATGCTTATCAAATATGTGAAAGACCCGAACCACGTTATTGAGTTAGAGCCGGACGAGATAATAGAAGACTTAACGTGTGAGGAGGTACTGTCAAGATCTTGGATAGGAAGGAGCATGTCCTACGCCATGAAAGGTCATACCACAAGTTAAAGTTTTGTGGAGGAATCATGCTTATAGAAATGACACAGGAATTGGAAAGCGGAAATGAAAGCGAGGTATCCTCACCTTTTGAAACACCGAATCGTCGTCAATTTCGAGGCGAAATTTCATAAGGAGGGAGGTTGTAAGACCCCGAAATTTTTTAAATAAAAGGAATTTCCTTTATTTATTATTTTGAAATAGTAAGGGTTGAATTGATTAATGTGGATGGTTAAGGGTTAAATCATGAAATATTTCAAAATAAGCAAGTGGTTATAAAATATTCATTATAGTCGGGAATATTAGTTTGGTCGTGGAATATTAAATGCTAGTCGGGAATATTAAATGCGACGGTAGCGACCATGTGTGAGCCCATGTGAAAGCGATTGAATGAAGAAAGCGTCGAAATATAAGTTGTTTAAAAAAAATAACTTGCGTAGTTATTGCGATTATCTTTGTTGGAATACCGGGTGGTTAAAACACACTAATGTCGGCGTTGTTGAGCGGTAGCACGGTATTGCACCAATTATTGATTCTTACGTGAAGGCCTTTACTCAATAATGGTTACGATAATTCTTTATTCGATATTTTATTGAGTTAATAATTGTTGTGTTGATATTTTATATTCTTTGTTGTTTGATAATTGTCATTACACGGTATTTTTCATTATCGAAGCAATAATTCATATTATCTGAATAATATTATTAGATAACATTATTGGCAATGTCTAGAAAGTTACATCTAAGGAGAGGTTTGGTCACCTAATTGCGGCTACCAGTGAAGATGAAATTCTTATTGGAAAGCCCCTGCTTTCTGAGGAGGCTATACTGGTTGTCGATATTGTGATTACGTAATATTATTTGTGAATAATTAATTATTGATTCATATGATGAGAAAAAATATTGATTTTATGTGGATATAGATGGAGAAAATTTTTATAGTGACAATTGTTGAAAATTGAAATTTTATCTTTTACGATAAAATAATTCGTTTAAATATATTATTTTAATAATATATTAACGGTGATATTTTACAATGAATGTGGGATATATGAGTATCGAGGAGGAAGAGTATTTTTGTTGCAATAAATGTTTAAAACATGTTAAACATGTCGGTGGACCCCATTTATTGGTGAGGAAATTTGATTATAGCACATAAAATCGCTTGGTTTGTGGATTTGGTCAATTTCCATTTGGAATTTGGAAAAACTTTCTTCTGCAAAGTTGTAGAAATTGAATTTCCTATAAAAACTCGCAAGATTCAATTTTTACGATGAAAGGGCTATTTATTATGAATTATTGAAGTTAGGAAGCTCAAAATAATTGATTTTTTTTGAAAGTTTTAATTATTTATTTTATGAAAAACGTTTTTTTCTTACTTTTCTAGAAGGTGGCATGTGGGAAATGCTAGGATCTGAATTCTTAGGTTGGCGTATGAATTTGATATATATATATATATTAATTTATTAAATTTTACTGCTTTTGGTGTTAGCGATTTCTATAAATAGGATCTTGGGTTAGAATTGAAAATCACACCGAAACTGAAGTTTTCTCTCTATATTATTGGCGTATTCTTGTGAGTATTTTGAGTATACTTTGAGTATTGCTAGAGCGGTGCAAGTTTCCTTGACCTTATACCCTTTATTACAGCTAGAAATCTTGATCTTTCGAGGTAAGGGATATTATTTTTTAGTAATGATATTATTTCTTCAATATCATTATCTTTGAAATGTTGATCTGAAGTTTTTATCAAATTTGGAACTTTTTCATGTAAGGGTTCTTATTCATGATTCTTATTCACGATTCTTATTCACGAGTTCTTATTCACGAAATCTTATTAATGAAGCGTGAAGATGTTTTTGTGGAATTTCTATCTTTTGGTGTCGGAGTTACTATTCACGTATCTGACCTTATTCACGTATCTGACACTATTCACGTATCGGCATTATTCATAGAAAAATAAAATTTCTTCTTTTTGTCCAAAATATCTATTACGGATACTAGCTTTGATTGTATCCATGTTTTGATCATTCTTGAATTTTACACCACTATGATTATTTTTGAGGTATTTTTTGGGCGTGGATAAAACCAAGTACTGAATCCTTAATCCTTAATCCTGTCATTTTGTTTCACTGGATTCGTTTCTTTAAAAAAAAAAAATATTTTCATCATCCTCGGTCTTAAATGATGATATTATGGAATATCTTTGGCACATGTAGTGCAAAGATGAATGATTTCTTAAGAATATCTTTGGCTTTGTAGTGCAAAGATGAATGATTTCTGAAGAATATCTTTGGCCCATAGTGCAAAGATGAGCAGTGTTTAAATGAACATGACCAATCGATGAATATCTTTGGCACATCTTTGCAAAGATGAATATTTGATTCGGATGTATATTGATTGATGTTACGGGGATAAAAGATGAGCGATGAACTTTTAAATTCATACATAGAAGATAGTAGTTTGCATTCTCTCTTGCTCTTCTAATGAATTATTATTTCATTGCGAATATTGATTTAAAATTTGTTGTCTATTGTATTCTATTATATTTTTCCTGTTGAAGACTAACGATAATTTGTTGTATATTATCTTAGTCATAATATTCTTCTTGAAATTTAGTTGAGCTCACCTTTTCCTTTTGTTCCATTTTTTCTCGGGCGAGAATATAAGCGAAATGCAGTCGGGGTATGGAATGAAGGTTTTAGAAAAGGATTGTTTAGTAGTCCTCACCATTTTGTAAAATAATGTATCGATAAATGTGATGAGGATTTATTTGAGTATAGATATTATACAGAAGATAATATTTGTATTCAAACTCACGATTTCTTGTTGTAATAATAAAGTTGTAGTTGTTTACGTACCATGTATTGACAACTTCGGAATAGGTGATGTATACCTATTTTTTGAAGCGTCATGATGAGGGATATTATTTGTTGTACTTTCGTAAAGGGTATTATTTTTTCATATTCATGGCGAGAACTTACATTATTTCATTCTTTATTATTACATTGGAATAACTTTTGTATCGTGGACTACCTATACTTGGTAAAATTCTTACATTATTCCATTCCTTATTATTATGTTGGAATAACACATGGCGCCCCCAAAATAGGTATACACAACACCCATTCTCGAAATCATGAATACATGGTACAAAAAGCAAACTACAACTTCATAATCTGAATGTCGTGTGAAATACGACAATATATCTTGTGAGTTTAAATATAATATTGTCTTACAGACAATATCCACATGCAAATAAATCCCCATCATAATTATTGATTCATTATTTTACAAAAATGGTGAGGACTACTAAACAACTCTCTGAACCTTCATTCCATTACCCCGTACTAAGATTTACATTCTCGCCTCCTCAGTGAAGAAAAAATGGAACAACAAGGAAAAGGGTGAGCTCAACTAGCCCAAGAAGAAGAATATTATGACTAAGATAATATCTGACAAATTATCGTTAGTCTTCAACAGGGAAAATCGATAGAATACAATAGAGCAACAAGTTTGAGATCAATATTACGTGGAAATAATAATTCATAGAAGAGTTACGTAGAGAATGAAATCTACTATAATCTATGAATTTAACGATCCATCATCAATATTTTATCCTGTAACATCAATCAATACACATCCAGAATCAAATATTCATCTTTTGCCTTCTGAGCCAAAGATATTCATCGATTAGTCATGTTCATTTAAACACTGTCCATCTTTGCACTACATGGCCAAAGATATTAATCAATCAATTCATATTCATCTCAACACTGCTCATCTTTTGCACTCTGAGCCAAAGATATTCTTCAAATCATTCATCTTTGCTACGTGCCAAAGATATTCAATAATATCATCATTTAAGCCGAGGATGATGAAAAATATTTTTAATAAGCGAATCCAGTGAAACAAAATGACAAGGATTAAGGATTAAGGATTAAGTACTTGGTTTTATCCGCCCAAAAAATACCTCAAAAATAATCATAGTGGTGTAAAATTCAAGAATGATCAAAACATGGATACAATCGAAAGTTAGTATCCGAATAGATGTTTTGAGACGAAAAGAAGAAATTTTATTTTTTGGTGAATAGTGCAATTATCGTGAATAGTCTCAGATATCGTGAATAATAGTCCGTGATATCGTGAATAATGTAACTCACACCAAAAGATAGAAATTCCACAAAAACATCTTCACGCCATACGTAATAGTACTGTGAATAATAATCTCCGTGAATAAGTAACTTTCGTGAATAGTAACTCATGAATAAGTAACCTGCGTGAATAGTAACCATGAATAGTAACCCCAACATGAAAAAGTTCCAAATTTGATAAAACTTCAGATCAACATTTCGAAGATAATGATATTGAAGAAATAATATCATTATTAAAAAAATAATATCCCTTACCTCGAAAGATCAAGATTTCTAAATTTGAAACAGGATATAGGCTATGACTTGACTTGCACCGATATAGCAATACTCAAAGTATACTCAAAATACTCACAAGAATACGTCGATAATAATATAGAGAGAAAACTTCGAGTTTAAATTGTGATTTTCAATTCTAACCTAAGCCCTATTTATAGAAATTCTTAACACCAAAGCGTAAAATTTAATAAATTAATAATATAATTATATTATTTTCTACACATGTCTAGAATCTGATTTCAGCCATCAAACACATGCCACCTTCTAGAAAGAAATGATAAAAAACGTTTTTCATAAAATAAATAATTAAAACTTACAAAAATTAATTATTTGAGCTTCGTAACTTCAATAATTCATAATAAATAGCCTTTTTCATCAGAAAATTCGAATCTCATTGAGTTTTTATAGGAAATTCAATTCTCTACAACTTTGCGTAAGAAAGTTTTCCAAATTCCAAATAGAAATTGACCGAAAATCACAAAGCGGGTGATTTTACAAAGTTATAATCAAATTTCAAATAATAAATGGGGTCCACCGACATGTTTAACATGTTTTAAAACATTTATTGCAACAAAAAATACTCTTCCTCCTCGTATACTCATATATCCCACATTCGTTGTAAAAAATATCACCGTTAATATATTATTAAAATAATATATTTAAATGAATTATTTTATCGTAAAAGATAAAATATTAATTTTCAACAATTGTCATTTTAAAAATTTTCTCCATCTATATCCACATAAAATCAATATTTTCCTCATCATATAAATCAATAATTAATTATTCACAAATAATATTACAGAATCACAATATTGATGACCGGAGGCCTTCAGGAAAGAGGGGGCTTTCCAATAAGAATTTCTTCTTCTGGCGCCAGCAATTAAAGGTCAAACCTCTCCTTAGACAAAACTTTCTAGACATTACCAATAATGTTATCTAATAATATTATTCGAGGATAATATGAATTATTGCTTGATAATGAAAGATAATCGTGTAATGACAATTATCAAACAATGACGAATATAAAATATCAACGCCGCATGATTATTAACTCAATAAAATATTGAATTTGGGTTCGATATATGTCTGATCTCGGCGATATATCCTTCTTTCCACAATTATAAGCGTACGCTAAGCTGTTGTGGGCGGTTTGATGTGATATGTCCCTCTTTCCGCATTTGTAACATCTGTTAGGTGGTGTAATTCCTCCTCACCAAAACTAGTTCTTCTTTGGCCCGGCGTCTTCACATGGTGGTTGTTGAATCTCCTGCTTTTAAAATCTCCTCGACTTCGCTTCTTATTTTTTTGTACGATTACCACAGGTGGTTCTGCCTTTAACTGTCTGTATTCTTCTTTCTCATGGTTGGTCGTTATTACGATGATTGCTTTATCTTGAGTATGATCCACGGTTTATGGTCCTCGGTTGAGCATTACTCGTTATCTCATTTCTAACTGTTGAGCCACATTGACAACATCATCCGATAGAGAAAAATTTATGAGAAATGAGATCTTGGCGTATGTAGATTTTGAAACCTCTCGAAGCATCGCGTCATCCGTTCCTCGTTCTCCACCAAATGAGGTGCAAACTTTGGATAACTCATGCGAACTTAAGCCTCGTCTTTGGGACCCGTCGTATTGATACTGCTTTCTGGTCTAATAAACTCCACTTCCTTGTATAGCCGAATACTTTCGAGGAAGTACTTGTCGTTGATTTATTTTGAAAGCGTCTCCCATGCTGACATCATCTTGAGTCTTGGATGGATAGATGCGCTTCCTGATTCTCACCGATGTCCTTTCGCATGCGGAACATAAAGGCGGCGAATGGAACTTTCAGATCCTCAAATGCATCCCAGGAGACATCGAATATCTTGGTAATTTGTTTGACCCGTCTCTCACTTAATCGGATCCGGCTTTCCCCGAGTTACGGTGGTCTGACTCTTTGAAGCTATTGTTTGTGACCACTTCGTGAATTAGCTATCATTTCCTCTGTGTATTTTGAACACGAGTCTCCTGCGTCTTATTTTGCGTGAGCTGCAAAAACTTAAAACATCCCTCGTTCATCATACTGCTTCGGTGGTGTTGTTCCGGGAGAACACGACCGACTGTACGCGTTCTCCTCGTTGGTGAGTCACAGGGCATCTCCACGGTCTCATTTACTCCATTGTTAATATTCTCGATTAGACATTTCTCAAATCATGTCGTAAAACAGGGTTAATTAAAATCGATATATCACGTAATATCCCTATATATCGTGACTATGAAATAAGCTTAGGTAGGACACAACTAGCGAAGGATTTACTCGTCTCTCCCTCTGATTACATTCCCAGATCTCCACGAGAGATCGTATCCTACTTCTACGATACCAAGCGTGGCGCCCCAAAAATAGGTATACACTGACACCCGTTCACGAGTCGCCCGAATGAATCGTGGTATACAAACTCTGACTTGATGTTGATATGTAGGCATGAAATACGACTTAATATATCTTGTGAGTTTAAATATAATATTGTCTTCTGAACAATATCCATGCAAATAAATCCCCATCATAATTATTGATTCATTATTTTACAAAATGGTGAGGATTCTACTAAGCGACTCTCTCTAGAACCTTCGTTCCATTTTCCCATAGTACCTATGCTTTGCATTCTGCGCCTCCACCGAGAGAAAAAAATGGAACAACAAGGAAAAGGGTGAGCTCAACTAGCCCGGTAAAGAATATTATGACTAAGATAATATACAACAAATTATCGTTAATCTTGACGAGGAAAAATCGATGAATCTGATAGAATGACAAGTTTGGATCGATATTACATGAAATAATAATTCGTAGAAGAGTTAAGTAGAGAATGAAATCTACTATAATCTATGAATTTAACGGTCCATCATCAATATTTTATCTGTAACATCAATCGATATACATTTGGAATCAAATATTCATCTTTACTTACCTACAGACGAATGATATTCATCAGTTAATTAAGTATTCGTTTAAACACACATTCATCTTTTGCTGAGCGAATGTTAATCAATCGGTCGTGTTAATCTCGACACTGTTCATCTTTGCACTTCTGGGCGAAAGATGTTCTTGAGAAATCATTATCTTTTGCACTTCACTGGGCGAAAAGATATTGAATAATATCATCATTTAAGGCGGGGATGATGAAAAATATTTTAAGAAAGCGAATCGATTGAAACAAAATGGCGAGGATTAAGGATTAAGGATTAGGTACTTGGTTTTATCCGCCCAAAAATACCTCGAAAATAATCATAGTGGTGTAAAATTGAGAATGATCGAAAACATGGATCTGATCGAGTTAGTATCGAATAGATATTTTAGACGAAAAGAAAAATTTATTTTAAATTGTGGAGATAATCAAGTATCGTGAATAGTCTTGGTATCGTGAATAGTCTGAGTATCGTGAATAAGTAACTCAGACACAAAAGATAGAAATTCCACAAAAACATCTTCCGCAGCTTGTAGAATAGTACTAAGTGAATAGTAACTTTCGTGAATAGTAACTTCCATGAATAGTAACTTCGTGAATAAGTAACTCGTGAATAGTAACCCATGAATAAATAAACTTGGCATGAAAAAGTTCGAATTTGATAAAAACTTGAGGATCGACATTTGATTATAATGATATTGAAAATAATATCATTACGAAAAAATAATATCCACCACCTCGAAAGATCGATCTTACCAGTTGAAACAGGATATAGGCTATGACTTGGACTTGCAGTATGTATGATACTCAAAGAAATTATGCTCAAAATACTCACGAATACGGCTCGATAATATAGAGAAAACTTGATTTAAATTGTGATTTTCAATTCTAACTAAAGCACCTATTTATAGGAAATTGCTTAGAACACCAGCGAAAATTTAATAAATTAATAATATAATTATATTATTTTCTACACATATCTAAGAATCTGATTTCAGCCATCAAACACATACCACAATAGAAAGGAAATGATAAAACGTTTTCATAAAATAAATAATTAAAACTACAAAAAATTAATTATTTGAAGACTTGAACTTTAATAATTCATAATAAATAGCCCTTTCATCAGAAAATTGAATCTATGAAGTTTTTATGAAATTCAATTCTCTACAACTGCGGAAGAAAGTTTTTCGAAATTCAAATAGAAATTGGCGAAATCCCACAGAGCGGGTGATTTTACAATTTATAATCAAATTCGATTCGATAAATGGGGTCCATGAGCATGTTTAACATGTTTTAAACATTTATTGCAACAAAATACTCTTCCTCTCGTATACTCCTTATATCCCACATTCGTTGTAAAAATATCACAGTTAATATATTATTAAAATAATATATTTAAATGAATTATTTTATCGAGAAAAGATAAAATATTAATTTTCAACAATTGTCATTTAAAATTTTCTCCATCTATATCCACATAAAATCAATATTTTCCTCATCATATAAATCAATAATTAATTATTCACAAATAATATTACAGAATCCTGATATTGTTGACCCGAGGCGGTTCTAAAGGGAAGGGGGCTTTCGATAAAATTTCTTAACTTCTTGGTAGCCTTGATTAGGTGACCCAAGCCTCTCCTTAAGACAAAACTTTCTAGACATTGCCAATAATGTTATCTAATAATATTATTCCGGATAATATGAATTATCGAACGATAATGAAGATCTTGTGTAATGTGATTAATGAAACAGCAATGATATAAAATATCAATTGCGTGATTATTAACTTTCGATAAAATCTTGAAGCAGTAATTCACAGTAACCATTATTGAGTAATGCCTTCTACGTAAGAATCGATAATTGGTGCGATACCTGGTGTCTTCTTTGTAACAATGGCGTATTAGTGTGTTTTAACCATAGGGTATTATTCAGCGGTATTAACGGTAACAACTCTGTAGATATTTAAAACAACTTATATTGCCGTTTTCTTCGTCGATCAGCTTTCCAGTTATAGGGCCCTTACGTAGGCTGCTGGTCCGATGCGAATATTCCGGCCGTACGAATATTCCGATAACGAATATTCCCAGCGATGAATTTTATAACCAACTTGCTTATTTTGAAATATTTGCATATTTAACCCTAAACATCCATTAATCAAATCAACCCTTATTATTTCAAAATAATAAATAAAAGAAATTTCTTTTATTTAAAAATTTTGGGGTCTTACGTAACCTTTTATCTGTCTGAAGTCTTTAACGTACATGGTGAAATTCTATTATTCCATTCGTATTTGGAATATTGGAATAACTTTGTACATCAATCTGCATATATGGTGAGAATTAACGACATTATTTCATTCCTTATTATTATGTTGGAATAACTTTTGTTTATCAAATACTGCGTATATGGTGAAATTATTTTATTTTCTTTATTATTACATTAGTGCAATTTTGATCAATTCGCACAGTCAGATTATTTATTATTACTATGAATATATCACAATAAATGCGTTTATGGGACTGGTTCCATTATTTATTATTATATTTATTATTACATCGGAATATCACGTACATCGCGTTTACAGCAGGACACAGTTCCATTATTTATTATTACAATTGAATAGCACTGCATGCAATACATCTACATCATGCGTGGGTGAATCATACGTTATTCCATTCTTTATTATTACATTTGGAATAACTGTTTTGTATGTGGATTACCACATGCGTGGTGATTGATCCTTTGTATTCATTCTTTATTAAATTGTGGAAATGATGCATGTCACGTGGATTCTGCGTGGCGGTGAAATCCATTTAGGTTTCATATATTCTTTATTATACTTTCCGGTTGATTAAGCAAGCTTTGCTCCACTGTGGTCAAATATCCTTGAAATTTCGCGTTCCATATCCTTGATATCTTTGCGCTTCATCCAGTATTTGAACTTATTCATTGGGATAATAACTTGGGCAAACAGTTTGATTCTTGAACTTGTTTTATTCTTATTATGTCAATGAGTTATGTTGAAATCCATTATGAAAACATGAATTTCTTAGACATTTGATTGATTTTTGGTGAAATAAAATTAACTTATAAATATCTTTATATTTAATTTTACGAGCGTAAGAAAGATCTATGAGTTTATTGAAGTAATATATCATTTATGATTTTAAATTTATTCTTGAAGTTATTTTTAAGAATTAAGTTATTATATGAAAACATGAAAGTTTCTTAGAAATCACCTGATGGTTGAAAATCGATTTGCAGTGAAAATAAAACATGAAATTGAAGCAGTGACCATAAAATTATAATTATTATCACACTATTTCACGTATGTATATAGTGAGGGACTGTACTAATGCTATCTTCAGACCATCACTCGCTTTCCGACTTGATCGTTAGTGATGAAGATCTTGCAGGTAGCGATATTTTGGTATTTACCGTCTCATTTCACAAGAGAACAAAGGAAAGAAAGGGTGAGCTCTTCTGACTAGCCTCATTCTGATTGATTATCACACTAAGAAATATTATGACTAAGATAATGCAAAATAAATTATCAATAGTCTTCAATGATGTTAAGCCGATAAAATACAATAGACAACCGGTTTAATCTGCAGTGAATATGCAATCCATTAAAAGAGTTAAGTAGAAAATAAAATCTACTATCTTTTATGATTTTAAAAGGTTTTTCATCAATTGTATAGCCGAGACTCACTTTAATAAATAATCCACATCATCGAATCACCCACATACTGGCCAAGGATATTCTTTTAGTATCACGATCACAATTATTCTCGCATCTACTGCCAAGAATAGTTGTGTATTCATTAATGGTCATGATCATGCCAACAATCGTCCATCAATGCACTACTACTAATTGAGGATTTTTAATCACATCATTTGTAACATTACTTGATCCAGCGATTACGCTCAATAATCCACAGTATAATCATACCAAGTCCATCCATGCTCTACAAGAATACAGATGACTTTAAAAATATAAAAATGAGGATGATGACAATGATATAAGAATTTCAATAAAACAAGTTCAAGAATTATTTTATCCGGGAATTTTTAACGTCAAATGTCAACATGATACTTCTTTGTAGAGTAAAATTCAAGAATGATCGGAAGAATATTTCCATGAAAGATCTTTGGATGAAACGCAAATATCAAGGATATTCTACTAATTTCATGGAGTATAGAAGTCAAAGTTTTAACCAACCTGGGTATAATAAAGAATGGAATAACAAAAGAAATCACCATGCATGCGGATTGATGATGCAGTTATTCATTCCAATAATAATAACGGAACCGAAGTCGGTGAAATTCACAAGCGAGATGTTCCAATGTAATAATAAAGATGGAACCGGATCCGTAAAAAACACGATAGGATATTCAAATGAATGATAAAGAAGAGCGGAACCAGTCCGTGGTGTAAAACACATGAGCGTGATGTTCCAACAGAATAATAAAAAGCGGAACGGTGGTCCTAGTAAAACATACGTACGGATGTTCCAAATGAATAATAGAAGAATGTCACCAAGTATAGGGTAAACCAGCATTATACGGTTATTCCAATGTAATAATAAGCAATGGAATAACATAAAGATTTCACCAAGTATAGGGTATCTGGCATGCTCACAGGTTATGTATAGGGTATGCCACTTTTACAAAGTTATTCCAATGAATAATAATGAATGGAATAACGAAGTTCTCTTCAAGAAGAAAGAATAACACCACTACAAGTAAAATAACCCGAATATAGAAGTAATGAAGTAGCGAATACTCTTCTTCTTTCTATAACTTTCTCTATACCTTCTCTCTATAATTCTCTCTCTAGAGTTTTAGAATGAATTAGTAAGAAAATAATGAAGGAATGAGCTTCTATTTATAGGAAAATGGAATGCATAAGTAACTAATCCATGAGCGGTCCGGTTGATTTACTTTTAATCTGACGGTCCATGTTTAAAGAAAAATCTTTTAAATAAAATATAATATATTCTATTTATATAAAAACATTTTACTATGCAAATACTATACAAAACACTATGCAAAACACTATGAAAAAAACACTATGCATAATAAAATATAATATATTTTATTTATAAAATAACTTTAATAAAGTATTACATTTTATATAAAGATGTTTACGCTTTATTACGTTAATAATAATGAATAAAACAAAACGTCATTATCGCTTATAATAATTCATATTATTAATGATAATAATGGAATCAAACCAAGTGACTTCTCATGGCATCATAATAATCAATACCGCTTCTTATGCGACCACACGTATTCATCGTACTTTTACTACTAGGAGTAGTTCAGCAAAGATACAGCAGTAAAACTTCCGCCGTTATTTCAATAAAATATTTTTGTCTTTTTCTCAATCCGATATATTACATTTGTAGGGTCCACCAATGATTGAGTAGTTGTACGAATATTCCTCGCTAAACCAAGATATTCCCAGGCCAATCGAATATAATATAACCACTTGTATACTTTTGCAAAATTTATAAATATTACCTGACTATAACATTATATCAAATTATTCCATAATATTCAAAATAATATTTATAGAAAATTCATCTTTATTTATAAAAAGCTGGGTCTTACAACCTCCCTTCTTATGAAATTTACCCTCGAAATTAGGGTACGTACAGGTATGTCGAAGAGGTAAGGATACCTTGATTTCATTTGATTCTAACTCCCAAGTCATTTCCTCAACATCGTTAGTTCCTCCACAAAACTTTGACTTGAGGTATAACCTGGGAGCGTAGAATATGTTCCTTCTTATCCAAAATTTGAACAGGAACCTCTTAAATACGTCAAATCTTCCGCTTATTTCGTCCGGGTTCTAACTTTCGATAATATGGTTCGGGTCTTTCACATATTTACGTAACATGGATATGTGAAAAACGTTATGAACACGAGACATATTTGGCGATGCGAGTCTATAGGCCAGCGATTCCTACTCGATCGAGGATTAAAATGGACCGATGAATCGAGGATTAAGCTTTCTCTCTTTCCAAATCTTGTAACTCCTTTCCACGGAATGACTTTTAACAACATACGATCTCCTATATCAAATTCCACGTCCTTTCGATGAAGATCGGCATAACTCTTTTATCGATTTTGTGAGGTTTTTATACGTTGTCGGATCGTTTGAATCTTTTCCCGTAGTCATATACGTACTCAACTCCGGTCCCAACAACGTTGCTTCACCCACCTCATCCCAAAGATAATCGGAAACGACACTTTCTTCCTTTGCATAACGCTTGAATGGAGCCATGCCAATACTTGCTTGATAACTCATTGTTGTAGGAAAACTCCACCAATGGTAAAAACTTGTCCCCAACTCCTTGAAATCAAGAACACGAGTCTTAATAGATCTTCAAGAGTTTGAATAGTCCTCTCCGATGTCCGTCTGTCCTCGAGGATGATATGCCGAGCTAAATCGTAAGTCCGTGCCCATAGCTTTTTGCAAACTAACCCAAAATCTTGAAGTGAATCTTGGGTCTCGATCGAAACTATGGATACCCCAAGATACCATGCGATCTTACAATCTCGTTTATGTACATACGAGCAAGACGTTCAAGTGTATAAGTTTCTCGTGTCGGTAAAAAATGAGCGGACTTGGTCAATCTATCAACAATGACCCAAATCGCATCAATGCCTTGAGAAACCTTAGGAAGGCCGTGCGAAATCCATGGTAATGTGCTCCCACTTCCATTCTGAATTTCAAGTGGTTGCAATGGACCTTTTGGTACTTGATGCTCCGCTTTAACTCGTTGACAAGTTAGACACCTTGAGATAAACAAATACTCTCCTCTTCATATTGCTCCCACCAAAATGTATGACCGAATATCATGATACATTTTGGTACTCCCTGAGATGGATTGCAAATGGTGTGTTGTGCGCCTCCATCATGATATTATACTTTAAATCGTGGTCGTTAGGAACACAAAGTCCGGAGTTGACTCGAAGTATTCCTTCTTCATCGATTCTTGCTTCCCAAGATAGCACCCTCTTGCACTTTCTTTCTCATACGATCAGCTCCGAGTGCAGCAAGCTGAAAGCGACTTTAACTTTATCAATTAAAGTCGGTTCTACTCGTATATTCGCTATCATCACATCGTCCTGGAGTCTTTAACTCTATCTCCATCCTTTGCAAGTCACACAAAATGGGCCTTTGTGATGACAATAACGCACTTTCATTCTTGCATCTGATCTTACACTCGATGCATCAAATACCACGTTCGCTTTTCCGGGATGGTATTGGATGGTATGATCATAATCTTTCAACAGCCTCAAGCCAACGTCGTTGTCGCGTGTTGAGTTCCTTTTGAGTGAAGAAATATTTGAGGCTTTTATGATCCAGTAAAGATCTCCACTTTCTCCCCATACAAGTAATGCCTCCAAATTTTAAGTGCGAAAGATAATTTATGCCCAACTCCGGATCATGAGTAGGATAATTCTCTCATATTCTTTGAGTTGTCGTGAGGCATAAAGCTATAACTTTTCCATGTTGCATAAGAACACATCCCAACCCTTTGCTCGAAGCATCATTTGTAGATGACAAATCCCTCCTTGCCGGATGGTATTGTCGTAACAGTCTTTGAAATAAGTCTCTTCTTGAGTTCTTGAAAACTCTTCTCACATTCTTCGCCTCAATAGAACTTTGTATCTTTTCGAGTCGGTGGAGTTCGATGGAGTAGCGATTCGAGAAAATCCTTCCACGAATCTCAGAATAACCAAATAAACCGAGAAAGCTACGTGCGGGTCATTTGATTTAGGTTGTTCCCACTTTGAAATAGCTTCTATCTTTCTTTGGGTCAACAGATATTCCATGACTTGATACCACGTGCCCAAGGAATGCTACTTCTTGACAAGCCGAACTCGCATTTCTTCAACTTGGCATAAAGCTTATATTCACGAAAGCTTTTGGAGTGTCGACCTCGAGTGTTGCTCATGATCTTCACGGCTTTTGGAATAAATAAGGATGTCATCAATAAAGACGACCACAAAGTGATCTAAATATTCCTTGAATACTGGTTCATCATATCCATGAAGGCGGCGAGGAGCATTAGTCGATCGAAAGGACATGACTAGGAATTCATAATGCCGTCATCGGAGTTACGAAAGCCGTCTTTGGAATGTCGGTTGTTACAATCTTCAATTGGTGATATCCGAACGAAGATCAATCTTTGAAAAAATTTGGCTCCTTGCAACCGGGTCAACGGTCATCATCAATACGTGGCAATGGATACCTTTTTTTTGATGGTGACATGATTCAACTCCAGATAATCAATACAAAGTCGCATACTTTCATCTTTCTTCTTCACGAATAGAGCAGCGGAGCACCCAAAGGAGAAGTACTAGGGCGAATAAAGCCAATGTCTAACAATTCCTGCGATTGGATCTTTAACTCTGAAGTTCAATAGGAGCCATTCGATATGGGGCTTTGGAAATAGGTTTTGTCCAGGTTCAAGGTCGATCAAAAATTTCAATTTCACGCCGGGGTAGGCCAGAAGTTCTTGAGAATACGTCGAAATTTATTAACAATAGAAATATCGCTTCAAAATTAGCGTATTTTGTTTAAATCGTGACATGAGCTAAGAAAGCTTGACATCCATTTTTCAATAAACGAATAGCTTTATGGCTTGAGATGACCGTGATTGATTTTAATGGTTTGGTGCGTTTGAATTCGCATAATAGGTTGATTAGGAATATGAAAGCTAACAACCTTACGAAAACAATCAATTTTGCATGATAAGTAGTTAACCAATCAATCCCTAGAATCACGTCAAATGCAAGTATTTTTAATGAAATAAGATCGACGAGTAATGTGAGGGTACCGATTTGAACCAAACAAGACTTATAAGCGATGGATGTAATGAAGGTTTCTCCCAACGGAGTTTTCACAGATAAGTCAAAGTCTAATTTCTCCCGAGTCAAATTTAATCGATGGCGCAAGTAGGAGAAATAAAAGAATGGGTAGAACCAGTTATCAAATAAAGTGTAGACTTATTAGAGTTTATGATAAGCTTACCCGTGATGACCTCATTCGGGTTCCTTGCTCTCTCGGAGGTCACAAACAAACGCCTCCCTCCCTTCTTTAGGTTTTGACTTTTCCGGGACTGACCTTTGGTGCCTCCATCCTAGTTGAATTTGTCTTTGGTAAACGCAAAAATCGAGCTAAGTGACCTTCTTCCACAATTATAACATGCTTTGACTATGATGGCACGCTCGGATGATGTGTCCCTCTTCTCCGCATTTGAAGCATATGATAGGTGGTCTTTCTCCTTCCTTAACAACGCAGTTTGGTCTTGGCGTCTTTCCATCATTGTTGAATCTCCGTTTCTTGAAATGTCCATTCTTATTGTTTTGTACGATTACCACCAAAGTGGTTACCATATCGCTTTGTTGATTCCCTCCACGCTTGTTGTCACCGCTTGATGACTACTCATTGGTATTATAACTTTGCCGCATTTGCTCTCTTTTAGTTGCGTTGACTCGTTATCGCGCTCCACTAATCGAGCCCTATTTACAACATCCGAATACAAACACGGTTTATGAAATAAGATGTTGACGTATCTCCGACTTCAAACCTCTTAAAAAACATTCGCGCCATTCTCTTCATTATCCACCAAGTGGGACGAACCGTGATAACTCCGCAAAAATTTTGCCTCGTATTGCGACAACGGTCATATTGTTTTGTTCCAACTTGATAAACTCCACCTCCTTCATATGGCGAATACTTTCGGAAAGTATTTGTCGTTAAATGCCTCTGAACTTCTCCCAAGATATCTTGATCAAGACAAAGAGTTGAGTACGTTTCTGGATTCCCACCAAGATGTCTGCACTCTCACGCAACATAAAGGCGGCAAGGGGAACCTTTTGCTCTCTGAACATCCCAAGACATCAAATATCTTGGTAATCTTTATCCATGCTTCCGCCAAGTGGTTTTGGCTCTCCTTAAACTCCGGTGGTCCCACTCCTTGAATTGTTTAGCGGTGATCACTTGAGAGTTTTCCGTATTTCCACCTACGTTTTTGGGCAGAGTCGGCTCTACCTTTGTTGCATAAATTGTGATAAAGCCTCCTCGAACATTTGATCATTCATCATTTGGTCGAAGTTGTTGTTTTTCGCGTGAGGATTATCGCCTTCTTGATGCACATTATCCTCGATTATTGATATGTGGTGAATCAACGATCGCTTTGTGCTCCATTCTTTATTCTCAACATTCTCGGATGTCATTTTCAGATCATCGCCACAAAACAAAAGATTAATTGACATTTAACAATTATCTTTATATTCCGAATGAAACCCGATAAATAACACAAAAACTTAGGTAGGTCATACCAATGAAAGGTATTCCCCGCCTCCCTCCTAGTACTTTTTCACATCTTAGCCGGGGATCATATCCCTTAGCTCGATACCAAGCTGGACGCCCCCAAAATTAGGTATACATCACCCATCTTGGGTCGCCACTTACGTAGTACGTAATCTAAATACAATTTATTAACATATATCTGCGTATGCAATCAGCGTAAATCGTGAGTTTAAATACAAATATAAATCTACTAGATATTATACAAACTCAAACAAAAGTCCTCATTACAATTATTATCACACTATTTCACGAATATAGTGAGGACTACTAATGCTATCTTCGAGACCATCACTCGCTTTTCCCGACTCGTCCCAGCTATATTCTCATTTCTGAAGAGAGAAAAGTGAAAGAAAGGTGAGCTCAACTAGCCCGAAGAAATATTATGACTAAGATAATGCAAAATAAATTATCAATAGTCTTCAACAATGTTAAACGATAAAATACAATAGACAACCAGTTTAATCTGCGATAATATATGCAATCCATTAAAAGAGTCAAGTAGAAAATAAAATCTACTATCTTTTATGATTTTAAAAGGTTTTCATCAACTTTATATAGAGACTCGACTTTAATAAATAATCCACATCATCGAATCACCCCGCATCACTGGCCAAGGATATTCTTTAGTATCACGATCACAATTATTCCTCGCACTACGGCCGAAATAGTTGTGTATTCATTAATGGTCAGCGATCATGCCAACAATCGCCATCAATACACTACTACCACCGAGGATTTTTAATCACATCATTTGTAACATTACTGGGTCATGATTACGGCAGAATAATCCCTCGGTCATAATCATACCAAGTCCATCCATGCTCTACAAAAGCCACAGATGACTTTAAAAAATATAAAATGAGGATGATGACAATGATATAAGAATTCAATAAAACAAGTTCAAGAATTATTTTATCCAGAATTTTTAACGTCCAAATCGACAATGATACTTCTTTGTAGAGTAAAATTCAAGAATGATCGGGAAGAATATTTCCATGAAAGATCTTGGATGAAACGCAAATATCGAGGATATTCTACTAATTTCATGGAGTATAGAAGTCAAAGTTTTAACCAACTCGGGTATAATAAAGAATGGAATAACAAAAGAAATCACCATGCGTGCGGTTTCAGATGAGGCAGATTATTCCAACAGAATAATAATAACGGAACCGGTGTCGTGAAATTCACAAGCGATGGATGTTCCAACAGAATAATAAAGATGGAACCGGATCCGGGTGTAAAACACACAGATAGGATATTCCAACAGAATGATAAAGATTTTAACCAGGTCAGGTGTAAAACACATGAGCAGGATGTTCCAATGTAATAATAAAAAGCGGAACCCGGTCCGTGTAAAACACACGCATGGATGTTCAGCGGAATAATAGAAGAATGTCACCAAGTATAGGTAAATCAGCAGATCTGAGTTATTCCAAATAATAATAAGCAATGGAATAACATAAGGATTTCACCAAGTATAGGGTATGTCTGCGTATCACAAGTTATGTATAGGGTATGCCACTTTTACAGAAGTTATTCCAATGAATAATAATGAATGGAATAACGAAGTTCTCTTCAAGAAGAAAAAGAATAACACCCTTACCGTAAAATAACGAATATAGAAGTAATGAAGTAGCGAGAATACTCTTCTTCTTTCTATAACTTTCTCTCTATAGCTTCTCTCTATAATTCTCTCTGGAGTTTCAATGAATTAAGTAAGAAAATAATGAAGGAATGAGCTTATTTATAGGAAAATGGAATGCATAAGTAACTAATCCATGAACTATCGGTCAGTTGATTTACTTTAATCGACGGTCCGTGTTTAAAGAAAAATCTTTTAAATAAAATATAATATATTCTATTTATATAAAAACATTTTACTATGCAAATCTTATGCAAAACTATGCAAAACAACTATCTGGCTCTACGCTGAAACACTACGCATAATAAAATATAATATATTTTATTTATAAAATAACTTTAATAAAGTATTCATTTATATAAAAAGATGTTTCGCTTTTATTACGTTAATAATACTGAATAAAACAAAACGTCATTATCGCTATAATAATTCATATTATTAATCGGCGATAATGGAATCAAACTAAGTGACTTCTCATAAGCATCAATAATCAATACCGCAGGTACTACTTCTTGTCGAACCACACGATATTCTTTGTACTTTTACTACCGAAAGTAGTTCAACAAAGATAATGGTAAAACTTCCGCCGTTATTTCAATAAAATATTTTGTCTTTTCTCAATCCGATAATAATTACATTTGTGGGGTCCACTGATGATTGAGTAGTTGTCAATGAATATTCCCTTCGCTAAACCGAATATTCCCGACCAATCGAATATAATATAACCACTTGTATACTTTTGCAAAATTTATAAATATTACCTGACAACTATAACATTATATCAAATTATTCCATAATATTCAAAATAATATTTATAGAAAAATTCATCTTTATTTATAAAAACTGGGTCTTACATTTTGAATGATTAAATACATTATTTGGTAAAGTGTAAACAATTAAAATAAATTATTTATAAGTTTAAGAAATAATTAAAATATTGTTATAATATTAATGATATTAGATTATGAGATTATTAAGTAATTGATAACATTGGGATATTAATTGATTCTTTATATCGTTGTCATGATCCTCATGTATATATTATGTTGAAAGTCATTTGTGGCCTGTAGTACATAGATGGACTTGGTATGATTATGATCAGGGATTATTCGGTATAATCATGACCGTAGTGTTACAAATAATGTGGAAAAAGTCCTCATTTGCCGTAATGCATTGATGGACAATTTTTGGTATGATTATGGTTATGAATTCTCTTTGGCCAAGGGTGCAAAGATGAATTATTTTATGGCATGATCGGGATAGTTGATGAAAACACGATTATCTTTGGCGTAGTGCATGGATAATTCATGGTCGTGATACTCTTAAAGAATGTCCTCGCCTATAGTGCGGGGATGAATTGATGATGTGGATTACTTATTGAGTTGAGTCTCGAATGAATGAAATATTAATTCATGGATGTGATAATAATGAATATCCTCGTCAGTAGTAGTGCATAGATAATTCATGGATGTGATATTAAGGAATATCATTAGTCGAAGTAGTCACGAGGGTGATTCGATGATGTTGATTATTTATTAAAAGTGAGTCTCGGCGATAAAAGATTGATAATAAACTTGTAAATTAAAGAAGATAGTAGATATCATACTCTACTTGACTCTTCTAAAATACAGGTTGTAGTATGTCTTTGGCTGTGAAGTGCAAAAAGATGAATTGTTAATGAATATCTTTCGTCAGTAGTGATGCGATTTAATTTATTAAGATGATTATGAGCGAGGATTGTGATTTGGTATAACCATGATTTTTGATGTTTCGTGAAAATAGGTGATGAAAATTATCTTCGCCCTAGGTGCGAAAAAGAATTAGAATCACAATTATGATTATGAGTTATTCATATGATTGTGGACAGAATTGTTGATTGATGTTACTGAGGATAAAACATTATTGGTGGACTTTTAACATGGAGAAGATAATAGACGACGATGGTCTATTTGACTCTTTAATGGATTGCTTTCGTTTACACGCAACTATGGTTGAAAAGTTTTATCATCTACCATATGTTTCTAAATCTACGATTTACTAATGACGAAGCTATTGATAATTTAATTATCTTTAGTTATGATATTCTTTCTTGGAGGCTAGTTGTCTTTCATCTTTCTTTGGGCTAGTTGTGCTTCACCCTTTTCTTCACAATTCCTTTCGGGTAATAAGAGTGTTCTTGAGAGTCGGCGGGGGATAACAGGGTAATAGAACGGTGGTCTATAGTCATTGAGGTTTTCCTAAATAGTATAAAAATAATTTTATTGAGAACTTTAGATAAGTTATTAAAATTATTGTATACGTCATTTGATATTTAATTTTGGTGAACCGAAATAGGGTGAAAGCGAACCCAACTTTGAAAGAGTGTTTTGTCACTATCATACAAGATGTCTAATGACATATACGACCTCGTGTTATCATAAAGGCGGGGTTGTGCACATCCACTTCTTCGAGTATATCTACGAGCACTACCTATATGATCTTGGAGTTTATTTGAAATATAATTTTCACTTGGAGACATTGGAGATAGTTATATGTCGAAGAAAGACTCACCATTGGAAGGAACATGATAGTAATCTTCTCGTTTTTCTTTGGGGTCTATTAGGTCAACCAAGGATAATTCTCTGGACATATGATATCTATCATAACTTGGATTCATGGCCTCCCATGTATGAAAGGTTTCATGAGCACTTTTTAAAAATTTTAATTTCTAAAACAGGTTTTTGACCTGTACCTTTATATAAGTGTAATTGTGACATGAGTCGAGAGTTGGTGTAAGACCCCAACTTTTTATAAATAAAGATGAATTTTTTTTAAATATTATTTTTGAATATTATGGAATAAATTTGATATAATGTTATAGTTGTATGGTAATATTTATAAATTTTGCAAAGTAAGCAAGTTGTTATAAATATTCGTTTGGTGGGAATATTCTTTTGTCGGGAATATTAGTATTTAATGACTCAATCATTAATTGGACCCCACAACGGAGTATTGTCGTAGTTAGAAAATGACAAAATTATTTTTCTATAAAAATAATTCGGCCAGAGGTGTTATCATTAAAAACTATTGAACTACCCGGTAGTAAAAGCACAAGAATACGCGAGATTGTATAGTAGTAGTACGATATTGATTATTGATGCTTACGTGAGGCGTCACTCATTTATGCTCAATTATTGCTACGATAATTCTTTGATCATATCTCTTATATTATCGATTCAATTATTGTCACAAGATCATTTGTATAATATGTTATAGTATTAAATTATTAATTGAGACGTAAGTTATAAATGATTAATAATTGTTGAAAGATTAAATATGTGTTGATTAAAAATAAAATGATTTGTGGTAATATTTATTCAATCCTCGATGTATATAAAGAGTCTGTTATGAGACGTTTGTGGTAAGTTTGATTATTTTATGGGGGGCCCATATGTCATCATCTAAGAGTCCTTCAATCAATAGTAATTACCTTTGTGAATAGTAATTACCTTCACAATAATAGTATTTACCTTCGCCAATAGTAATTACCTTTGTGAATAGTAATTACCTTTGTGAATAGTAATTACCTTCAAATCGATAGTATTTACCTTCGTCAATAGTAGTTACCTTTGTGAATAGTAGTTACCTTTGTGAATAGTAATTACCTTCATTGATAGTATTTACCTTCAATCGATAGTAATTACATTCTTCAATAGTAATTACCTTCGTCGAATAGTAATTACCTTCATCAATAGTAATTACCCCTTCGCAAATAGTAGTTGTCCCTTCAATATTACCAAGAGTTAAGCGCTTCTTCTTGGTTGTTCCAAGGGTTAATTACCCTTCGTAAATAGTAGTTGTCTCTTCAATATTACCAAGAGTCATTTTGACCTTTCAAGCACTTTCAAAGAGTCACCTCGGTTTTCTATAAATAAAAAGCTCATTCTTCATTATTTCTTACGAATTCACCTAAACTCTGTAGAGAGAAACTATAGAGAGAAAGAAGAAAATATTTTGCTACTTCACTTTTCCAATATTCCATTTCTTCTAAGGTAGGGAATATTATTTGATGTACTTTCGTAAGGGGTGTTATTCTTTCTTATTCATGAAGAGAACTTCATTATTCCATTCTTTATTATTCGTTGAATAACCTCGTAAAAGTGGCATACCCTATACATAACTTTGTATACGCCGCATACCCTATACTTGGTGAAATCCTTATGTTATTCCATTCTTATTATTCTCATGGAATAACTTTGTATACGTGGTTTACCCTATACTTGGTGACATTCTTCATTATTCTGCTCTTTATTATTCTCATTGGAACATCCTGCTGCGTGTGTTTTACACCGGACCGGTTCCGCTCTTTATTATTCTCATGGAACATCACATCTGTATGTTTTACACCGACACGGTTCCGCTCTTTTATCATTCTCATTGGAATATCCTATCTCGTGTGTTTTATACTTCGGATCCGGTTCCATCTTTATTATTCGTTGGAACATCCTGTCATTTGAATTTCACCGATCTCGGTTCCGTTATTATTATTCTGCTGGAATAACTCCGTCGCGGCAATACTGCATGCATGGTGATTTCTTTTTGTTATTCCATTCTTTATTATACCCAATTGGTTAAAATTTTGACTTCTATACTCCATGAATTTAGTGGAATATCCTTGATATTTGCGCTTCATCCAAAGATTTTTTAATGAAAATATTTTTCTCGAGCATTCTTGAATTTTACTCTACAAAGCGAAAGATCATGTTGACAATTTGGACATTATTAGTTCTGAATAAATTAATTCGTGAACTTGTTTTATTGAATTATTATGTCATTGTCATCATCCTCATGTTATATTATGTTATCTTTGCTTACGTTATAGATGAATTTAGTATGATTATGACCGAGGATCATTCGGTATAATCAGTGGCTTGATATAAATGATGTGACAAAAGTCCTCGGTGGCTCTGTGAATGCGATTGATAGATAGTTTTGGTATGATTATGACCGAGGTGATTCTAAGATAGTCAAGCGATCATTGATAATTTGATGAAAATCCTTGACCGTGGTACGAGGATGATTAGATATTGTGGTTTATTCATTAAACCGAGTCTTAGTGATAAAAATCGATGAAAACCTTTTAAAACCTAAAAGATAGTGTACTTTATTTTCTACTTCCGACTTTTTTAATGGATTGCGATATTCACCGCAGCTTAAACCGGTTGTCTATTGTATTTTATCGCTTTAACATTGTTGAAGACTATTGATAATTTATTCTGCATTATCTTAGTTATAATATTTCTTCTTTGGGCTAGTTGAGCTCACCCTTTCTTTCACTGTTCTCTTCAGGAAATGAGAATATAGCTGGGACGAGTCGGGAAAACGAGTGATGGTCCTGAAGATAGCATTAGTAGTCCTCACTATTCTGTTAAATAGCGTGACAATAAATGTAATGAGGACTCCTTGAGTATGGATATTGTCTAAATGACAATATTTCTATTAGAACTCTCGCTTTATGTATTGTCGTATGTTACACCTATGGCATGTATAATTAAGTTTGTATTTGAATTTATGTACCATGTAAGTGGCGACCCAAGATGGGTGACGTATACCTAATTTTGGGGGCGTCACAGTTGGTATATGTATTTATATTTAAACTCACAGTATACATGTCGTCGTATTTTACACGACAGTTGTATAAATGAAGTTGTAAATGATTTTTATAGTGTATTTTCTGGCGACTTAAGATGTGTGATGTATACCTGTTTTGGGGGCGTCACAATAAGATAGCATTTGAACCTCCTTAAACTAGTCGTTTACTCTATATTTAACTTTGCTCAATATAGAAACCAACGGTCGATATTAGAACTGAAATATTTACGTCCGCTACTATTAATAGCGGATGACTTTGAAAATAGTACCATCATCCACTACTAATAGTAGCGGACGTGGCGTGGATCTTTTAGTTATAATCTCATTCGTTAGTTCATATATTGAACGATAGAGATGTTGTATGTTTGTCTTTGATTCATAACAAATACATGCTATGGATCATTACCCATATTATATATATATATATATATATATATATATAGCAAAACTAATGAATTACTCACTATAGTTGACATGTTTTACTGATTACATCATTGAGCTTTTAATTTTTAAAATTACCCAGTAAACTAATTCTTATTGTAAAATTGGATCACTCTGTTAAAAAAATTAAACATACGTTATTTTTTTATTTGTGGCTCTGGAAAAGAAATACAAAAATAAAAAATATTACTTATGTGACAAAAAATAATAAAAAACTTGAAAGACAAAAAAATCAAAATATTTTCAATGAAGCTCATTCCTATCGCTGACAGCAATCTTAAACTCCACTAAGTACTTATGATAATCTCCTTTCATCTTTCAAATAAAAGACCTTCGAGTCTACTACAGAAGCGGTCAGAATCAATTTGGTATTCATAACTTTCAAAATCCCGTCACAGATGGATGAAAGTTCCGATTCAATCTTCCCTTTGTACTTTCTTTGATGATCGCGACGATGACGGTTGATCTTGAGACTCTCCTTTTCTAAGACGAGATTGATTTAGAAGAAGAGAAGGTCGTCAATTCTTAATTATTGAGGTGGAAAGAAAATCGAAGATTGTAATGGCGATCTACTTTTTTATTTCAAATCTTTCTCCTTTTCTTTTGATCTACTTTTTATTTTCAAATCTTTCTCCGATCTATGTATTTATAGTGTTGTTTTTATGTTTTAATTTTAATCGTAGATTTGAGGTGGATAATAGTTGATTTGTTTGGGTGGGGTGGGGTGGGGGGGGGGGGGGGGAGGAATGGGTGTTGGGTGGTGCTTGTGGTTGTGATTGTGGTGGTAGTTGTGATTGTGGTGGTGGGCTTAGTAGTATTAGTGGTTGTAATTGTTTATGTGTTTAAATGGATTTCTATTTTCTTTCTTTTTTCCTGATGAATTTTCGTAAATTCGTATGTGGATTTAAAATTGATTAATGTTCTTGTTGAAGAAGGCCTCTTGTTTGATTATCTGGAGTTGTACATTTGCTCTGTAATCGTAAACCATGTCATTTAATTTTTTTTCTTTTCTTTTCACGTCCATGTGGGATAAAAGCTTAAAAGATTTAATAGATCGTGGGCGTAGATAAAATAATGACCCAATTTTAAAATAATAATTAGTTTATTGGGATAATTTAAAAATTAAAAGTTTAATGATGTAATCAATAAAACTCACAATTACAAAGGTAAATTAATTAGTTTTTCCACACACACACACACATATATATATATATATATATATATATTAATTAGTTTTGCAAAATTTTTTTAGTTGTTTTTTTAAAAAAAAAAAAAAAATCGTTTAAGAAAATCCTGGATCCCCTGATAGGATCTTGGTTCTATATATATATATATATATATATATATATATATATATATATATATATATGCACATTAAATGACACAATAATGCATAAATAGACAATTATTGTGTGATTATAGAGGAATACATCATTAAAATACACTTTACATATAAATGAAGATGTGTAGTCATCACACAAAGTCCTAAACTTATTAAAGAAAGAAAATGTACAACATACCTCCATATCCTAAGTCATCAAACACTTGCAATCTCAAGGTCCACATGGTTATAAATATACAAAAAACGATTTTGTTGGGATTTGCTTACTAAGTAGCACAAATTGATCGGACAAAGCTGAAAAGGGAGATGAAAAGGGAAAGTGTAGGAATTCTCAAAGGAAAGTGAAGGAATTCTCAAAGGAAATTTGATAATTGATATCGTATTTCAAACATATACGGTATTAGTTTTTTTAATTAAGTCAATTTATATATTTCTACGGTCAAACGGTATAAAACATCCCATACCCAATCAGATTCTTGGACAGGTCGGATAATTTGACCAATTTTGATTGAAAGTATGAAATTAGGTAGTTTATGTAGTAAATTGTAAACTCAAATACTTTAGGAGGCGAATTATGAATTTGATGATACTTGGTGCAACAGAAATCTAATTAAGCCTTAAAATTATGCCATATTACAAACACTTCCCTCAAAGTTACTTCCTAATTATACTCCTAAAGTTCAAGTATGCTTTAAACTTCACCCATATACTTTCACAAATAAAATTTAAATAAAATAAAATCAACCCCGCTTAGGAAACCATTACAAGGCCTAAGCACTCAAAGCTCCCTCGGCCGCCTAGCTTTTTTTAGAAGATTGTTTATTCTTATTTACCTGCAGTCCACTTCTTATAGTCAAAGTTAACATTATCTGATGGGTGGACTGTGGACACTCCAAATGGTCATATATATTTGTAATGTTCAGTAATAGACTATGATCTACAGACTATGGTACTTTTTGTTCGTTTTTGTTTTTTAGGCATACTCTAGAGCTTAAGTTTCCTTGCATGCGAAGAGTACATCAAAGAAAAGGTGTTAAGACTGCACGTTCATTTAATAATTGAAACATTTACTGATCCAAAAAGGATTTTAATTACTTCACTGATTCCAACTTATTATTATAAAATTCCCTTTTAAAACTGTAGGTGTTTGATGTCACCTCGTGTAGAAGAATGCCATTCCTTGCACATGCTGGCGATGATTCTACTGAAGGATTTTATGGGTATGCCTCTGTTTTTGTATTGATTTCCTTTTCAACATTGTTTTCCGGTCAGTCATATTTCTTTATTGTTACGCTGCCATGTACTTGTTTAATAATTATGGGAAAAGAAAATGTATTATTCAATCAAATTACTCAAATCAACGAGAAAATAGAGCACAATATCACAAATTTCCTTGCATTGAAGTTTTGAAGGTATAAATTACCAAAATTATGTATAACAAAATTGCAGGACAGCAAACATTACTATATCAGCCAAGAATTGGGGTGTAGGGGCGAGAAAAAACAATGGATTGAATTGAATGATAATTGTAACTAAGACCCTCTGGGCTCTGGCAATTAAATCTATGAATGATGTACTAACTAACTACCTTGAGGGTCAAAATAATCGCAGATAATTTTGTGTCGAAAGGCCTTGAGGACCATCAAATGCACAAGTTCTTTTTTGCTAAACTTCAATTTATACATCATATTTTTGGGCTGCCGCCAGTGAGCCAAACTTCTTGACAAATAACCAAGAATTGAGACCTTTGTTGGAGCTCCTCTTCTACCATATAGATGTTTTCCACCCAAATCTGTAAATTTAGGACCCTTCTCCTTGCTTCTTTCAATCTGCCAAAATAAATCCACCATAGTTTAGAGGTAACAACAAAAGCTTACTGTAACTTTCAACTATAGATGGAAGAGTGCTCAGTTAATGCAAATAGAATTAGACTATTTCAGTGACTCTGTCTAAACCAAATAAATTATTATATCATAGATAGAAAAGTGCTCAGTTAGTCAAACATGACTACCTTAAAATAATAATATGAGCAAAGGTCTTTCATTCATCTCCAAGTTTTTCATACCCCAATTTTTAAAAAAGAAAACGTCCCAACCAAAACCAAGAAAGAGAGAAAAAAATTCCCTGCAATTGATAATATAAGAGTCGATTTAAAAACCATATACCTTGTGTATCTTCCCATTCTTCAAGTGGTATCGAATACTGACCAATTGATAGACTGAGAAAATGTGAACGCAGTGCAGAAAGTGGTATAAGAAATTATCCACCAACATTGCAATAAATACCTGTTCAATCCCTTAAACTTGATTAGTAACTATTCATTAATCAAATATCCCATGAACAAATGGTGGACTACATGTTTTCTCTTTGACCACTGTTTTGAAAACAATGAATAGCATGCTTTATGAGATGAAAGATTTGGAAGAGCTTATAAGGCCCCAATTATAAGAAGCAAGTGAGAGTGGTGGCGGCCCGAGACAATATGTTGCATAGCTGAACTTCTATTCTTGTCAAGTTCCACATTGAAAGAAGTTCTAAACTGTGAATATGGCTTGGCACCCTGCCAGTAGCAACCCTGGACAAAGAATAATACTGATTAAACAGATAGACAAACTACATAAGTTTAAATATAATAAATTGATAAATGTCACTACATAAAAGTTAAGTCCAAGTCCAAATACTAGTATTGGCCTTCCAACATCAAGCTTTACATTTCTATACATGTAAAAATTACTGTAGAAGTATTTACACCACCCAAGTATGGAATTAGTATGTAAACTGATAAATCATTTAAATGGAGATGATTCATTGTTTCCAAATGTACTGGTTGACACCCCGTCCCACCTGATGCCAAGACTTGGAAACACTCAGCCGGTTTGGGGCCAGTTCTGCGTGAAAAGGGCCAGACTGGACCAGTGTAGAGGGTGACATGGGACGGGCCCGAACAATGATATCTTGGACCCAGCCCCTACGGGAGGGTTAGAGACAGGCCGGTTTAGTTTTCCTTCACGCCATGACGGGTTGGGCTGCTTGGGCTTGACACTCAGGTTTGGGCCCAAATTTGAAACTCCAAGTTTTTCATACCCCAAGCTTTACATTTCATAACTATAAGAACTTATATAAAGATAGCCTAGTGTATCGCTTTATACCGCGAACTGCGTACCAAAATAACCCGCCTTTCAGGTAACACCGAGTAGGATACACTATTTTTGTAGGACACTGCTCAGTAATCTTATTTGCATCAGCACAGCCTACCAAAAAATGAGTAGTGTGCTCACCAGTAGAAGTAAAGGCTGTTTCCTCCACCAAATAGTCCTTAGAATGAAATCTTAGTGCTGCTGCAACATGAATTACTGCCATGATGTATGGTGCCACAAATCCCATGATAGATAGAAGTGAACAGAAAATAATGCACGTTCATTATCTTGTTTATATATGTTGTGTACGACTCCAGAACAAATGTTTGTTTCCTCAAGTAATTCCAGTACCTGTACAAAAATATAAAAGTTCAACACGGAGTAAGGTATAATAGTTGATGTTACATGACAGCTAATTCACCAAAGATGTAGCTGTACTTTACAAACCTTGGGAAAGTCATATCAGTTGCAAGAGGATGAGGAAAACAGCAACTGGTGGTGATGTAAGCCTCTTATGTGCACCTAAAAAGAAAATGGTAGCACCAATAAAATGCCAATTCTTGAATGGCCGTACTTTAAAATTCCAGAATGCTCAGTGTCAAGATGAGAATGCAAGTCATGAGTCCCAATGCATAGTTATAATTTTTTCAGTTGAACTACATCAGGTCTTTAGCATGCACTAAATATGTACAAGCACCTCCTCAAAGGATGCAATATTCTCCAATCAGATAACATTTAAAGCCTTGATTTCAAGAGGTATCACCAAACTAACCATTATTACAGGATAGCTTGTGAAAATTTTCAGTCAGATATCTGCTAGTTATGTGAGTACTTATCAGAGACAACCGTATCTGAGCATAAAGTGTTGAAAATTCAATACTACCCCAGTCCCAAATTACTTTGTCCACTTCTAGATTTCAAGCACTTTCAGAAAAGATGGTAAAAAGTTTTGTTTAGCTCCAAAATTATCCTTCTTTGATGGAGCCCTCACAAATTGGTAACTTTCAAAACAATCCAAAATTGGTAATGTTCATATAAGTTAAAAACTAGGGTAAATTAATCTGGGACAACCAAAAAAGGAAATACTAGGCACACTGACATAGCACTTGGGATCTATCTCCTTGAACTCAAAGATTACTAAATTCAAAAGAGTCATGATGGAAATGGGGTGGTGGAGCACAGGCATATTAAGATTAAATATTTGAGGGGATGTAAGGATTGCGTGAAACCTAAAGAGAGTAGTGATATGAGGATGCTGTTAATATTACTATTGCTGATACCTTGAAATATAAACGTGATATGTAATGATGCAACATGAATAAACTTAATCGTCATTAAAAATGGTTTACATCTAATAAGTTCAACACAGTTTGAGTTGAAGAGCTTGTACAAAATATAAGAGTAATCAGCACCAGTTATAAATACAAAGTAAATATTTAAGAGACATCATCATAATAGCCATTAATTTTAAGAGTTCATGAGAATTTTCAACCAGATGCTTTTTGCCTAATGAGTATTCCTAAAATCATACAAGAATGGAAATTCATATTTAACCTCGGGATCCTCTGGCTCAAACTAAAAAGAAAGTCAAATTCATAATTAAACATAGGTTTGAGAATGATTTAACACCAAATTATTAGAGATAAAGATTTAATGGATTTTTTGATTGGTGGGTTTGTGAGTTTGTCAACTCAGTATTCTTGGTTGGAAATAGCTCAGTTAAGAACTAAACAGTTGACTGCATATTGAAAGAAAACTACTCAATTCAGTCTATGGAGATACATCTGACAAGTGCATTACCAGCTATAGCTGCAAGAGTCATATCATCAGAGTAGCCCCCATCTCGAAGTCCTGAGACCACACCGTGACGGTCTGTTCTAAAATCATCCGAGTGCATCTAAAAACAAATTCTTTTCAAGTCAGCAAAGTAAATATCAATTATAAGAACGAGAAAGTTAAAAGACAACTAAAAGCCACTTGCCATCATGCATCCTCCCACAAAAAAATGTTTTTCCACCAGTAGCAAATCCCATCGAACAGGGCTGTAAATCAAGATAAGGTTAACTCACAACTTGAAGGAAATTAAAATATCTAAATTGAAAACCAAAATAACCTTGCTCGCCAAACAAGTCAGTATAACATAACACATATTCTATACAAATTCTAGGACAGTTAAAGAACCAAAAATAAGTGACAATACCTAATCTTATGGTAGAAGTCTATAATTAAACATATGTGAAAAAGAAAATCCCCAGTCACCATCTTCGTGCTTTCAACATGAATTTCAAGATTGCTGAAAAACATGAATCTCAAGATTCTCCCATGAAATTCAATTGTCCTCTTGATAGTTGATACATTGTTTGAGGCAGACTATACTGTAGGTTTTTCACCTCAAAAGAAAATACATATAGGGATTTCTGAATATAGTTACAGTTCTCCCTCTCTCTCTACATTATGTATAAAAGACCACACAAGGATGAAATATTTTTAAATTTCCAAGGATAAAATAACAATCAGCAGTTGACAAACATATGGTAACATATATATATATATATATATATATACATACAAACATATAGGTATACATGCGTATGTGTAGATACTAGGGCTGAAGGAAAAACTAAAACACCAGATGGTGGCATACCATGTGATATTCATAAATACAGTAACTTCCCAAACTTCCAGATGGTAAATCAAGAGGGTATCCAGTTTGAATAAATATCTGCACATCATTGCCGAAAAAACTGTGAAGACAACTGGAGTAAGAAACAAAAGGGAAAGATCTGAACCATCATACCCATAGACGTCAATTTTATATATTTATTATTATTATTATTATTATTATTATTATTATTATTATTATTTTTTTTTTTTTTGTGGTTGGGGGGGACAGAGAGATTTTTGGTTAATGACAGGCATAAGCATCAACATAAATATACCTCAGGATTCTTTTCCATTTCTGCAGTTAGGGCTCCAATGGACCCAGGATGCAGCCTAACATCATCATCTAGAAACAATACATACTTGCTGTCTTTGTGCATTCTCTCCACCCCAACCTGTACATCAAAGTACAGTTACATCTTCCACAAGAAGCAATGTAGTAAGCATTATGCTTCTAAAATCTATAGATTAACAAAATAATGTATGCAACAGGACAGTACAACCAAAACTAGGGTAGCTTTCATATAAAATTATAGTTACAGTGCACTTCACTTTCTATATCCCTCCTTTACAAATCACGCACAAAGCACTACAATAATTAATCCTATCCAGCTGCTAGCAATTTACATTTTCTTCAATTTATCGCAACAGTTTCAGTGTTGCCATGCCTCTAACAGATTTAAAAAAGATTTATCGACCTGAAGAAACATGATTAAAAGAGATATACAGTGTTTCTGAGAAGAGATGTTAGGTACCAGTCAGCTTTCAGAAGTAAAGAGGTATAGACTTGCTACATACCAACTGATTGTGAATTTTCTGACTGCAAGTTGTTGATGGACCAGCTACAATAATCTTTTGCATCAACATCATCCTAAAAGACATAAACAAATTAAAAGAATTAAATAAGCTCATGAAAATATAAATGTCTTTCAAAATTTAGATAAACCATCAAATATGGTTGACCATTTTATAATTTCTAAACATCATAGCACAATACAGTAGATATACTCTTACTATAGCAACCCATATATCACAAATAGCAGACCGCCAGATGCACACTAAATGTTGATGTAGAAAGCCAGGCATCAAATATTACATGATCCAGAACATCATATAAATGTGCATAAAGGATGTTAATAAAACTAAGGCTGCTAGTATTGTTTAATATATCTCAAAAATAAAAAGTGATACATTGTTGTACAATAACATACCAAGAAAATATTCTCAAATTTTGTCTCCAAATAATGAAACGCGTGACAATTTATTCCAAGAGTTCAACAATAAAGCTATAGAAATTATAATGCCGACTATACGATCGTCAAATCTCAAGACTAGACATAGCATACCTTAAATTCTGATAGTAAACAAGATACGGCATGATATGCAGGGTCTTCTGTACTGTCTACCATAAATAGGAATTCTAGGGGACCTCCATATAGAGACGTAATTGCATTCAGTTGTTAAGCCAACCATGAGATGGACTAAATGACAAAAAATACTTTCCTATTAAAAGGATATAGAAAAAGTGTGTCTTCCTTCATCTTTAACATATAAAATTACAGGGGCACAGGACTTTTATAGCACTTGTACAAGAACAGAAGAAATAAATAGTTAACCATCTTCATTTCCGATTCAAGGTTGACAAATATAACTGTTGTATTCCTTTCTTGTCTTTTAACCTTTCATGGTTGATGCCTCAATTGGTGAGGTTGATGAGCTGCTAGAGATGACGTGAGCAAGCTCTGCAGCTAAGAAACTAGAACACAACAACTTGGTCATGTGGTATGTTTTAAATGAAAAGATGCTAAATAGAATTAATGGTGACACCACC